>JAOQIF010000426.1:0-31834 GCA_026260285.1 Colletotrichum sansevieriae
ATATTCGCCCTATATCTGCTTTTCTATTGCACGGGGAACTTCCTAGAAAACTTCCCTTCCTTAGCTTAGATTACTATAATTGAGGCACCCCTAAGTTGAACAAACCCGGGCTAGCCCCTCACAAAAAGTAATATAAGCTTTATAGTAGATCTAGGAGGGAAAGGGAAAGAAAGAGGTATTAAATTTATTATTATTAGTATTTATAAGAGGTATTAAGGAGAGAGATATTATAAAGATTAAAGAAGAGGAGTAATAAGAGGGAGGAGGGTAATTAAAAGATAAGGCTTAGGTATAGAGAGTATTATTTTAATTGCTTTTAGTAATTAAAAGATAGAGCTTAGGTATAGAGAGTATTATTTTAATTGCTTTTAGTAATTAAAAGATAGGGCTGAGGTATAGAGAGTATTATTTTGATTACTTTAAGTAATTAAAGAATAAGTAAACTTTTATAAATTTTAAGTATTATTAGTATTGAATATATACTATAACTTATTCGTATAAAAATAATGTTGAATTAGAAGTATGATTTCTATTATTATAGCTTATACAATATTAAGTTACTAACTTTGATATATATTTATATTAAAGAATAAATATAAAATAGAATAATAGTTTTATATATTAGTAAGTAAAAAAGCTTTCTATATTTAAATTAAACACTTTTTTTAAGGTATTAAGGTTTCTATATTTTATGATTTTTCTTAAAACCTAACCCTTAGAACCTTAATTGATACTTCTAACGGGTCGTAACACTAAGGGGTTAATTTAATACCTATAAGCGGGTATTAGACATTAGTTAGAAACACATTCTATTAGGCTTTATAAAGTCCAGCGATTCGTCTAAAGCGGCTAGGATAGATTTACTAGCCGGCCCGCTTGCGTTTAAAGGCCCCTTCGCTATCGAGGGGGCAACATTAGGAGCGTTTAGCTAGCTTCCCACGAGGCTAGGCCGGAGTGGCTGGGCCTCAGTGCCACGGCGGCGCTTAGCCGTTCAGGTAGGGGTTAGCTCTAGAGGTAACCCAGAGCCCCGATTAGGGCCGGCTAAAGGGGCCGGCTGCAAACCGCAAACTAGTGCCTTCCGGAGGCTGTGATGCTATCGCGGGACACTCCGGGGGAAGAGGTAGAGAGTCTTCAGCTATTGAGGATTTTGGTAGTATATCAACTGTTTCACAAACAGTAGCTGCCAAGAAAAATGAGGCGAGAGGGAAGTTGAATTGCTCTGCCTAGCATGCCGTCACATTTTGATCTTGGTCCTAACCTCATAGTATCCCTATCGTCACTAGTTAAACTCTTTGAAGTTGGAACCTTTTTATTTCGATCCCTTTTTGGTCAGTTCCTTCTTGGTTGGATCCTTCTCAGTCGGTTCCTTCTTAGTTAGATCCTTCTTAGTCGGATCCTTTTGGGTCGATTCACTGTCGGCTAATTACCCAACCTTCACACATTGATTACTGATCCATCGGCAATAGTATGGTGCAAAATAGATGCATCCAGCGTAGCTGGTATACTGAAGTTTTCAGTACGCAGGCTTCATGTGGTCCCAGTAATATGGAAGGAACTTACTGAACTGCAGTCCGACCCTGAATGTTCACCTCCCACTCTGCCGCCTCCAGTACTCATACATCCGCCTCGCCGCTCAAGTACGTCTCGTTGATCAAGGAATGAGACTCCTGCTATAGCCCTGCTACCTTTGGGACAAGGGCAACCCATGGCTGCGTTATCACAGTGTAAAAGGGTTTTACTCCCTGCGTCATGATGGCACCATCCTTCCTAGAGACAAATATTAGTGATAAAACATATTCCTTTCGTCCTTTGGCTTCATTTACATACGCAATGGCCGTCAGCGTTACAGTTGCAAGTCGTACACACGGGCTGACTGTTGCAATACGGGTCGTTGCCTAGTACTTCAGAGAAGAAATTGCTACTTATGAGGATAATAAGTAACATACGTAAAGTATACATAGTTCTGTGATGTGTGGCTGCTTTTGTGAGATGATGGATGTGTGTGGAAGAAAGGAATCAGGGCCTGTGGGATGACGAGTGAGAGAAATAGGATGTCGCTGTGCATTTTAATACTTGTTCTCATACTCGGTCGTATCAACAAGTCCATACTGTTGCATATGCAACCCACTGCCACGCGTCCTACTTCGATAGTATAACTTTTGAAGGTGAAAAGAGAAGGTTTAACGATGTATGGCAAATGAAACCTGTGAGTATATTCTTTTCGGGCAAGTTAGGAGTTTAGCCTTTTATGGCTTAGCGATCTAATACGTAGGAAGAACGAGAGTAGGAAAAGACTTGGGAACGGGAAGTCGGCTACTAGATTAATTGGCTAGAGAAACGAGACGTTCGCATTCTGCGGACAGTTGTCGCTGCGAGGTGTTCGCAAATCTCCAGTTCAAGGTTTTAATCAAAATCGTCATGCGAAGTTTTTATTCATTACTCGGCGTGGAAAAGACCCCTTTTTTTCTTCTGGGATATAAAGGTTACTAAGTAAGAGGTGTTCGCAAGGTTAGCTTTATTAGTAGCTTTAGCTAATATGCTATCATTTGCTTTAAACAGGCGTTTGGAACTAAGAAAGAGTGGAAGGCAGCAATAGCTTTCGGTGTGCATAGTAGAACACATGGTATGGGTTAATTAAACTAGTGTGAGAAAGTGTAAGTACCCCCACGTGGCTGAGATGGGTGGCAAAGAAGGCACTAGACGAAGCTTTCCCTAGGTGTGTGGGAATATGTTAGACCGGCAGGAGATGCCGGTTACACAGAGCGGGGCCATAAGTCTGGGCCCACTTACACGGTGCGCGCCTCGTCGTCTCTTCTCTATCTAAGTGACGCGCTCCCCACGCTATTAACACGTAGCCAACGACGCGCCATCTCGGAACAGAGCCTCTACACGCTGTCGACGAGTCTTCGACCTTAACCCTTGAGCTTCGACCGGTCCCTGACGCCGCTGACCTCCAAACCTCCAGCGCTATATCCATGCCGGACCGCACTGTCGTTCGACCCTCGCCATCCATCTCCTCCACCGACGCCCCCCCGTACACGGTTCTGTGCCATCATCCTCGATCACCTCACAGAGGCAGTCAACCTCGTTGTCGACATCAATACTAAAACCTCAACCACCGCCACGCACGCCTACTTTCTTGGGAAATGGCTGGCCGAGGGCACGCTCTATCTCAATGCCAACCAAGCCTGCCTCCCATCATCCGCCGCTCAACCCAAGCGTCGCTCTGTGTGGGGCAGGAGCACAGGGCAGAGGTCCTACTTTGGGAAGGACCAATACTTCGTATGAGCCCACACTGCCACATTTAGCCCCAATCCTAAAACCACAGATGAACTCAGAACAAGGCCACTCTCTTCCTCTACTACCCGGGCCCCAAACTCTCGCTCTCAGCTAATAACGCTAGACCCCACCCGGTCCATGGTCGTCTTGAACTCCTTCCCTACACCACTCAACTGCCCCTCCTCCTGGCCCGATTCTCCGTCTGATCCGATTTCGAGGCACACATTTTGACTCCACCCCCCCCCCCCCCCACCCCGAGTGAACTCATGCCGATCTGTTATCATTAGGCGAGATAACACATGTTTCGGCAGTTCCGTCGCGTGAAATGACTTCAGCACTGCGATATTCGTATTACCTACCCTAGGCGCTGCTAAGGCCTTCTCGCCCATGTTGCCTGAGCTGAGACGGCGAAGGCGAAAAGCAAACGGCCCTTTTGTGGAGTTCATTAACCTTGGACGGGTATACACCTCTCCCGGGGTTTCAAATATTAGCGTGTGAATTGCGCCACAATACTATACCCAAACAGCGAAAGATTAACATAGTACTAGTACTTTTAAATCAGTATTATTTATATAGTATATTTAGTAGCTAATACTACTACTAACTAACTATTCGCTAGTTATAATATAACGGACTGGACACCCAGGCTGGAGAAGCTGGAGATACCTCAGCTAGCGCAGGCTGAAAGGATAGAGAGGCCTATAGGTCTAGGGCATAGAACCCTTATAGCGAGGATTTAGTAAGTACTTACTAAAAGCTAGAAAAGAAGGATCTTAGAAGAAGTAAGCAAAAGTAATATAATAATATTAGACCTACCTTTTAGATGCTTCTACTATTAGTTTAACCTAACTATAGCTCTTAGCCCCTTAATACCTTTATAATTCTTTTGCTTCTACCCTGCTTTAGGAAGGTTAGTAATAATAATAGTATTATATACCTAAGTAATACCTACTAATTAGGCTAAAGAACTTATACCTAATATTCGCTAAGAGTAGAACGAATCCTATATAAACCTACATAAGGAAGTTAACCCTAGTAAGCAATTAGAGGATAATATAAGCTAATAAGGGGAGGGAAGAAGCTATGCTTTAAGTAAGGCTAGGAGCCCTAAAGAGGATAGGCTGCCTATACTAAATACTTGCTACTTAGATAATAAGTATATATAGGAAAATAGGGCATATAAGACCGGTTCCTATAGACTAGATAGGCTAATAGGCTAGATATCTATAGCTATAGCTAACAAGCTAGCCTATGCTATAGGGCTAGATAAAGTAACTAGCTAAGTACTAATATAATAGATTATAAGTATAATGGCTAATTAGTATAAGCTAATTACTACTATATTAAGCAACTAAGCTCCTGCTAAGTAATTACCTAAGGTTTATAAAAAACCGCTAAATTATAATATAGCGCGCCTTACTAGTAAATCTACTAGTATAATAAGGGAAGGTTATCTCGTTATAGTTAAAGAGGCTTATAAGCACTACCTTAGCTGCTCTAATAGCTAGTATATCTAATAAGCCTTGAGTATAATAGAGCATACCCTAGAAATAGAATAGCAGAATTATTAGCAAATACTTATAAATAAGTTAGGGAATTAGGTTAACCCTAAATAGGAAGACTTTAGAATCTTTATAAGATGGTAGCATATTATACCTAAGCTCTAAGAGTAGAACTACTATAATACTTTGAGATAATACTATTAGAAGGATAATAAGAAACTAATTATATATTAGGCTTAATAGGAGTCTATTAACTAAGCACTTAGCGAGCTGAGCATAGGTAATATAAAAGCGCACGCCTTCTTTTAGGGCCTTATTAGGACCTGAAGGATAAACTCTTTAAGCAGGACATTAACTATATTAATATGCATACTATTACCCTATATATATAGAGATTATAGGAGATTATAAAAGGGAGATATATAGGAATATCTACTAGCTATTTAAGCGACTATACTTAGGCTCTCTAGACTGCTCTTATAAGAGCAGCTTATAACCCCCTAGGTTAATAGACCTAAGGGATTGCTACCTAGAGACCTTATTCTGGAATAACTACTTAGCAGATGCCTGTATAATACCTAGCGCTAGTAGTATGCCCTCTGACTCCTAGGGATCCTAATGCTATAACTATAAGAAGTATAGCTATATCTCTACTAATTATACTAAAACCTATATATAGCTAATAGGTAGTAACTAGAACCTAAACCTAAGATAGGGCGGTATAAGTATAATTATAATACCTAGTATAACTAATACTAAAGACTTAGGAAATAAGTAGATATAGATATAACCCCGAGGGGTATTATATTAGAAATTACCTTAGTTCTAGTAAGATAGACTATTAAGGGATAGGTATTAGCACTCTAAGCATCTAGCGAAGTTAAACTAGAGGTTAATATAGATATCTATATAGTAGTAGATATTATATAAGAAGATCTTATTAAGAGACTCTAACTAAAGGAGGCTACTAGTATTATAGCCCCTGAATTAGTGGATTTCTAGGGAAGGCCTATGCTGATAGGAAAGGTCTACTAGCTTATATTCTTCCTTATAGATAGTTAGAGTTACTTATAGAATATTTGCCAGGCTTTTATTATAAGCCCTCAGCTTAAAGGAGCAGTAGATATCCTTCTATCTAATAACTTAATAGGATAGGAAGGTATCTATATAGATATCTATATATATACTTAGTTATATAAACCCCTCTTGCTCGCTAAGCTAGAAGTAATTATTTAAGAGATTATAGAGAATAGCTAATAGGCCTATATTATATATCTAATAGGTGCTATAAGGAATAACCTAGCAATCTTTTAGGCCTATATTTATTAAATACTTACTAACCTTTTAGATACTTGCTATATTATATACTTAGATAATATTCTAATCTACTTATATATAGGTGAATAGCATACTAAGGACCTCTATACTATCCTATGCTACCTAATGGATACTAAGCTATTTATAAACCTAAAGAGGTATAACTTCTATTAGATAGAAGTAGATTTTCTAGGGTTTTATATTACCTAATATAGTATTAGGATAGACCTAGATAGAGTCTAAGTAGTTACTAAATAGCTAGTGCTAAAGTCTTTTAGAGGTATCTAAGTATTCCTTAGCTTTTATAACTTTTATTATAAGTTTACTATAAGATATTCCTAATATTATAGCCCCTATTAATAGCGCGGTTAAGGGAAGCTAAAATAGCATAAAGTTAGGAGCCTTTACTTAGATAAAGGAGATATAGACTATATTTAAGATACTTCAGAGAGTATTTGCTAAAGCCCTAATATTAAGATACTATAACCTAGCGCTAGAACCTAGGGTTAAGATTAATATATCTACTTAGGCAGCATATAGCGTGCTCTTATAGAAGTATGATATAGTTTAGCACCTAATAGCCTTCTAGTTAAGGACGCTCTTAGATATAGAGAGGCGCTAGGCTATAGGGCAATAGGAACTCCTTATTATTATAGAAAGTTTAGATTACTAGGCGTAGTACCTATAAGGACTCCCTAAGAGATTTATAATACTTATAGACTATATAGCGCTAAAAGGAGTGCTCGCTACGCTTATATAGAATATTTATAGAAGACTTATGCAATAGGTTTATTATCTATAAGTATTTAATATTGAAATCTAGTATAGATTAGGGGTTATTAATCTAGTAGATAGACTATTATAACGCCCTAACTATATAATAAAAGATGCTAAGGTAGATAATATACTTCCTACCCTTAGAAAGAAGCTTAGGCTTATTAGCTAGCTTTTAGCAATAGATCGCTAATATATTACTAAGCTTAAAGGAACTATAGCTATTATAAGAACTTATATCCGACCTATCTATTGAAGCATATAAGAACCTTACTAGAGGGCTAGGTCTAAGGTTAAGGGATCCTCACCCTCAAGTTAGCACTACTCTATAATAAGTACTAGTAAGTTACTATATATAAGTATATATATTAGCGCTATTACCTATATAAAAGCATATGCAGGTGCTATGCTAACTGCTCTATAAGAGAATAGCAATAGGCTAGAGGACTTAGGGGGAGCTAGGGTTATTATACTAGAATAGTATATCCTATATACTATAATAAGGGAGCTTATTTAGGATAAAATAGCTTATATATTATAACTAGGCGCGGATCTTAAATAGATAGTTAGAGGACTATAAGCTAAAGACTCCTTCTATAGAGATATCGCAGCTAAGGTTTGCTAAGATACTAAGGAATACTAAGGATACTAAGTTAATAAGAATATCATCCTTTAGTTCCGAAGAAGACTTATTATTATCCTAGAAGAGGGATCCCTCTGCTATGAAATCCTAAAGAACTACTATAATATACCTCGATTAGGGTATATAAGAGCAAATACGATAGCTAAGCTAATCTTATAAACGTTTTATTAGCTATTCTTAATAGAGGATATATAGTAATATATTGCTAAGTGCCCGCGCTGCTATAGGGCGCGCATACTATAGTATAAGCTATATAGGCTGCTATAAATACTAGAACTACTAGTATACCTATTCTAATAGATTTCTTTAGACTTCTTAACTAGCTTGCTAGAAAGCTATTAAGATAATATAATTACTTATAATATAATTCTAGTAGTTAAATACTAGATAACTAGAGTAGTATAATTCTTAGTAATAACTAAGTAACTAGATGCTGCAGGTCTAGTGAGAATCCTAGATCAAGAGATTAAGTGCTAATATAGCACGCCTAAGGCTATTATTAGTAATTAAGATAAACTAATTACTAGTTAGTTCTAGCGAGACTAGACTAAGGCCTGAGATATAGAAGGGTATATCTCTATTATATAGTATCTATAAATAGATAGCTAGACTAAAAGAATATATTAAACCTTAACTATATATCTTATAAAGTTTAGCAAAGGCTTATATAATTAATAAGCAATATAATAAGTTAAAGCTGAATTTTTATATAATAATAGCAAATATGCTACTATTAGCATATCCTTATTTGAGGCCCTTATAGGATACTACCCTGGAATAGTTAACTACTACTTGCTAAATATTGAGATCAGGACCTAAGGGTTTAATAAAAGGCTTAAGAAGCTAATAGAGGTTCGCTAAAGAATAGCTAAGATTTAGCAATATATAATAGAGGTATAAGCTGTAAGGGATTAGGATTACGGCGCCGGGCCTCCGCCGAGGTTTAACCGCATTAGTTAGTTAGCCGAGCCCTAAAAAGGGCTCTATGCGCATAAGTAGCTAGAAGGGCTAACTTATCTTCTATAATATAACTAACCCCTATATTACTACTACTTTTTCCTTCCCTAGCCTAGCCTTTTATAAGCTATATCCTTATAATTAGATAAGTTATACCTAATTAAATAATTAGCTAGCTCTAGAATAAGTAGTAGTATGAGATCGGGCTGCTAAGGCGTTGCTAGCGCCTCTATACCTAATAAGCTAAGTGAAAGTTTTGCTTCTAAAACCCCTCTAGCTATTATAAGCCCTAACGCAGCCCTTATTATTAAACTTATTATAACTATTTAGCGCTAAGCTAACTAGAATAACACGCTTATTTAGGCCCTATCTACGCGCCCTATACTAGTCTCTAAGACCTCTAAGACCTAGGCTTGCGAATATAAACGCCCTCTAGCATACCCTTGCAGAACCCTTGCTAAAGATAGTATGCTAGCTAAATCTATGATTAGATAATAGTAATAAAAGATAGTAATACCTTCTAGCTTATAGCCTCTAAGCTATAGAAGATCTAGTAAGTATTTATAAGGGTAACTACTAAGCTATAAATATAGTAGTACTACTACTATACTAGCCTTACTAATCTAATATAAGCTAACTTCTCTATATTTATTTGCTAAGAATATATTAAATCTAGACTATAGGAGCGCTAGCTATATAGCCTTCTTAATAGCCTTTAGCAAGAACCTAGCAATAGCCTCTCTAGTTCTTCCCTAAGTAGTTAGTAATCTACTAGGCCCTTAGGACCCAAGACTTTAAAGAGTCCTAGGCCTAAGCCCTTACCTTTTACTTCTAGCTTTTACCCTAGCTTTAGCAGGGCCTTAAATACTAGAAGTTTAATATATAGCAGCTATACGCTATAGCTACTACTATAGAGTAGCTATAGGATATATACCCAGAGCGGTTCGCAGAGCCCTTAGCGCAAGTAGCTACTAACGAGCTAGCCCTGAAGAGGGCTCGTTTTAACTATAGCAGCCCCGATGCCCCGGGTAGCACTTGCCTGAAGTACAGCAAGCTAGGCTACTACGAGGCTAACTGCTAGGCTAATCTATAGTATAAAGAGTACTATAAGAAGGGCTATCCTACTAACTAGTATTATTTCTACTAGCTAGTTGCTAGGCCCTTAGCAGGCCTAAGCAGCCCTTGCATAAGTATTAAAGCTATATAGGTATTATATTTAATATTAAGTATACTGCTAATAGGTGAGATTATAAGTATCCCTATTTGGAGAGGTATATAGATCGCAGAGGATAGCTTTTTTAATCTATATATATTAGAAGACGAATAGACTGCTGAGTGCCTAGGGGGCCTCTAGCAAAGCTGTGATAACTAGGTGAAAGACCTGAAGGTCTAGATATAAACCAGCCTGCTAGCGCATAGGTATAAGACCTGAAGCTGCGCGGAAGATAATAGACCGCTAAGTGCCCAGGGGGCCTCTAGCGAAGCCATAGTAGCTAGGTGAAAGACCTAAAGGCCTGGAAATAAATTAGCCCGCTAGCGCGTAGGTATAAGACCCAAAGCTATGCAGAAGATAATAGACTGCTGAGTGCCTGGGGGGCCTCTGGCGAAGCTATAGTAACTAGGTGAAACACCTGAAGGCCTGGATATAAATTAGTCCGCTAGCATATAGGTATAAGACCTAAAGCTACGCAGAAGCTGATAGCATATAGGTATAAGACCTGAGGCTATATAGAAGAAGCTAGCCTGCTAGCGTGTAGGTATAAGACCCGAAGCTATGCAGAAGATAACAACAGAGCTACTGAGTGCCCGGGGGGCCTCTACCGAAGCTATAGTAACTAGGTAAAAGACCCGAAGGCCTAGACCTGAGGGATATAAAAAAGGACTAATTAGAAGCGCTATAGAGGGTTTAAATCCCTATATAGGCAGGAGTTTTATAGATTATCAGACTTAGAGACTAAGCCCTCTAGAGGGGGGGTAATTATAAGGGATTAGGATTATAGCGCTAAGCTAGCGCTAAACTAGCGCTAGGCCTCTGCTGAGGTTTAACTACATTAGTTAGTTAGCCGAGCCGTAAAAAGGGCTCCGCGCGCATAAGTAGCTAGAAGGGCTAACTTATCTTCTATAATATAACTAACCCCGACGTTACTGCTACTCTTTCCTTCCCTGGCCTGGCCTTTTGTAGGCTATATCCTCACATAAGCTGAGAATATAAATACTAGAAGAAAGGTATAATTATATAATATTAGAGATATTATAGGACTCTTAATAAAGAACTTCTGTTTTGCAAAGAGTTAGCAAAAGCTCGCCCTATAATTTATTCCTATGCTAGTTATAGAAGTTATAAGCTCTAATACCTATAGAGTATAACTTTTAGAGAAGCATAGCAGAGCGTATAATATCTTCTCTATTGCTTTGCTTAAGCTATAGTATAGCTAAAAGCTTACTAAGAGGTAGCTCCTAGACCTTAAAGAAGACTATAAAGAATAGGAAGTTAAGGATATTATATTATAGAGGGAAGCGCTAATAAGCCCCTTATATTTAGTTAAGTAAAAGGGCTAGCTAGTAGAGTATAATACCTAGAAGCCTGAAGAATACTTAGCAAATACTTTGCAAATCCTTGCTAGATTTAAGAAGTAGTAGTATAACTTATATTATAAGTAGGATAACGAGTAGTATAGAGCAATAAGAAAAGTTAATTAAGTATAAGATAGCTAAAATGCTAAGAGAAGACCCCCCCCTATAAAAGCAATGCAAAGCCTATAGGTATCTAACCTTATATTACTATAGAATCCTACTATATAGTCGCTAAAGTTCTACTAGCACTACTACTTATTATTATTACTATTACCCTCTTCCTTATTATTATTATCCTCGTTGCTATTATTACTATCCTCGCTATCTTCTTCTAAGCTATTACTAGTAGTACTACTATTACTACTCTAACTATTACTCTCTATAGTATTATTAGAGTTACTATCCTCTATACCTAAGGATTTATCTATAACGGATTAGGATTACGGCGCCGAGCCGGCGCCGAACCAGCGCCGGGCCTCTGCCGAGGTATACCCGCATTAGTCAGCCGAGCCGAGCCGAGCCCTAAAAAGGGGCTCCGCACGCACAAGTAGCTAGAAGGGCTAACTTATCTTTTATAATATAACTACCCCCTATGTTATTACTGCTCTTTCCTTCCCTAGCCCGGCCTTTTATAGGCTATAACCCTTATAATTAGATAAGTTCTACCTAATTATACGGGCAGCTAGCTCTAGAATAAGCAGTAATATGAGATCAAGCTGCTAAGGCGTCGCTAGCGCCTCTATACCTAATAAGCTAAGTGAAAATTTTGCTTCCGAAACCCCTCTAGCTACTATAAGCCCTGACGTAGCCCTTATTACCGAACTTATTGTAACTATTCAGCGCTAAGCCGACTAGAACGATATGCTTATTTAGGCCCTATCTGCACGCCCTATGCCGGTCTCTGAGACCTCTAAGACCCGGGCTTGCGAATATGAACGCCCTCTAGCATATGCTTATAGAACCCTCGCTAAAGATAGTATACTAGCTTAAACCTATAATTAGCTAATAGCTATAGAAGATAGCAATACCCTCTAGCCCGGAGCCTCTGAGCTATAGAAGATCTAGTAGGCACTTATAAGGGTAACTGCTAGGTTATAAATATAATAGCGCTACTATTATACTAGCCTTACTAACCCGATATAGGCTAACTTCTCTACATTTATTTGCTAAGAGTATATTAACCCTGGACTATAGGAGCGCTAGCTATATAGCCTCCTTAATAACCTTTAGCAGGAACCTAGCTAATAGCCTCTCTAGTTCTTCGCTAAGTAGTTAGCGATCTACTAAGCCCTTAGAACCCTAGACTTCAAAGAGTCCCCGGCCTAAGCCCTTACCTTTTACTTCTAGCTTTTACCCTAGCTTTAGCAGGGCCTCGAATGCTAAAAATTTAATATATAGCAGCTACGCGCTATAGCTACTGCTATAGAGTAGCTATAGGATATATACCCGGAGCGGTTCGCAGAGCCTGTAGCGCTACTAGTACTACTAGCGCGAGCTGCTACTAACGAGCCCGCCTTGAAGAGGGCTTATTTTAACTATAGCAGCCCTAATATCCCGGGCGGCATATGCTAAAAATATAGCAAGCCGGGCTATTATAAAGCCGACTACTAGGCTAATCTATAATATAAAGAGTGCTATAAGAAGGGCTACCCTACTAACTAGTGCTATTCCCGCTAGCAGGTTGCTAAGCCCTCAGCAGGCCCGGGCGGCTCCCGCCTAAGTATTAAAGCTATTATAGCTACCCCTGCTAGGAGAGGCATATAGATCGCAGAAGATAGCGTTTTTGAGCTATATATATCAGAAGACGAATAGACTACTGCTGCTAAGCCCTCGGGTATTAGTAGGCAAAGCCCGCTAGCGCATAGGTATAAGACCCGAGGCTATACGGAAGCTAGCTAATAGCGCGTAGGTATAAGACCCGAAGCTGCGCGGAAGCTAATAGCGTATAGGTATAAGACCCGAAGCTATACGGAAGCTAGCCCGCTAGCGTATAGGTATAAGACCCGAAGCTGCGTAGAAGCCGATAGCGCGTAGGTATAAGACCCGAGGCTATATGGAAGATAACGATAGAGCTGCTAAGCACCTGGGGGGCTTCTAGCGAAGCTGTAGTAACTAGGTAAAAGACCTGAAGGCCCGGACCTGAGAGATATAAAAATAGACTAATTAGAAGCGATATAGAGGGTTCGAATCCCTATATAAGTAGGAGTTTTAGGGATTATTAGACTTAGAGATTAAGCCCTCTAGAGGGGGGGTAATTATAATAGATTAGGATTATAGCGCCGAGCTAGCGCCGAACCAGCGCCGGGCTTCTGCTGAGGTATACCCGTATTAGTTAGCCGAGCCGAGCCGAGCCCTAAAAAGGGGCTCTATATGCATAAGTAGCTAGAAGGGCTAACTTATCTTCTATAATATAACTACCCCCTATGTTACTACTGCTCTTTCCTTCCCCAGCCCGGCCTTTTGTAGGCTATAACCCTCATATTATCCTCCTTGCTACTACTAACCTAGTATTGCTAAGCTATTACTAAGTTATTACTAAACTTGTTATAAGAATTAGGTTAAGGCGCGGAGCTATTACTAATAACCTTAAAGATAGTAATAGAAGCTTAGTAATAGGTATTATAAAGTATATAGGAACCTTAAATCTTTAAAGGCCCCTATAAGGAAAGTATAGATATATAGATATTACTCTTTAAGAGCTATATTATTAGGATATTAGTAAGCTTATTAAGAAAGGTAGCTTACTTAAAGATATAAGTCTTATTATATAAGTAAGTAGGAAGAGTATTATTAAGCTATATTATAATCTCCTTAATTAAAACCTTATCTTTAGCCTAGCGAGCTGCTTATAAATATATATTAGAATTATAAAAGGGTAAGACTAACTATAAGGTGAAACCTACCTTAAGCAAAACCTATAGATATACCTAGGTATATAAAGCTATATTCTCCTCTATGCCTATAGCAAGTAGTTAGTTCTTATAGTTCTTAATACTAGGCCTGAGGCTAGCGGGGTTTACTAATTAGTTATAGATGCGTTAGAGAAGCTCTTACCCCTATTCTATAGCTATAAAGATATAGAAAATCTGGCGCTATTAATACTAACTAGTAGTAATTATATAAGTATAATACTTAACCTAGTTCTAATAAGAAATAAGTAATATTAATAAGATAAATAGAAATCTAGAAATAGGAAAAGTTAGCCTATACCTTCCCTAAACGATCGCTAAACTTACCCTATAGTACTTAATACTATAAACCTAGCATAACTCGCACGTATAGTTACTATCGCATTAATAAGCAAAGATAACCTAGGCATTCTCAGGGAGCTATAGCGCATAGCTAATATAAGGTTTACTACTACCTGCCTAGTTATGCTAATAGTTGCTATTACTAAGCTCGGACTTAGTAGGGCTATACTTAGCAAGGCGTTAGCTTATAAGGCTCTTAGTGCTTATAATAGTTATAGAAGTATTAAAAGATAGGAAGGATCCTGCGAAGGGTCTATAAAGGCTTAATAAAGGGCTTAGGTAATATAAAAGTAGTTATTAAATAATATAATATAATAAGGAGGGAAAAGAACTAACCCTAGGGTAAGAAAAAGCTATTATTTTATAGATAGCTAAAGAGGCTTTACTAAACTATTATAAAAGTAGATATAACTTTAGATAGTAAAGAATAGTAATTATTCACTATAGCAGGTGCTACCTACTAGGAGGTAGATATAGTAAATCAGTAATAGTAGTTACTATCTAACCTACTTAATAGCCTTATAATATGCCTATTTAGAAGGGGGATAATAGGATAAAAAATCAAGTTATTATAAGAGTATAGTATAAGAGAGTACTCGCTAGATAAAGGGCGAATAGCTAGAGAATAAAAACGAAATTACTATAAGGATAACTATTATCTTTTAAAAGAAAATAATAAGATCCCTTTAGAATAACCCTAGATAGAGGGTATAAAAGGGGCCTAAAAGGAGAGGAACTATAAGGAATAGGACTATAAGCTTAGCTACTATATTTATAACTCTAAGGGCTTTATTATCTTTTAGCAAATATATAGCAAATAGTTACTAGTCTAGATAATAGTAATAGTAATAAAGGACTAGGACCTACCCTGGATAACTAAGAAGGATAATAATAGAGGGCTAACCTATAATACCTAACCTTATAATAGCGATTACTATAACTAGAAGGGGGATAATTATAAGGGACTAGATGCCTAGGCTAGAGAAGCTAGAGATACCTTAGCTAGTATAAGCTAAAAGGATAGAGAGGCCTATAGGTCTAAGGTATAGAACCCTTATAGTAAGGACTTAGTAAGTACTTGCTAAAGGCTAGAAAAGAAGGATCTTAGAAGAAGCAAGCAAAAGTAGTATAATAATACTAGACCTACCTTTTGGGTGCTTCTACTATTAGTTTGACCTAACCGTGGCTCTTAGCCCCTCGATACCTTTACATATAATTAGTAGACCTAGCGAGGTTGCTATATAGGTAGTTATTAGGGTTAGTAGTAGTAGGAAAAAAATCCGCCCTCTATTTTAGTATTCGTAGGTAGGCTTCAGCTTTTATATTAGAAGTTACTTTCCTTAGAATCCCTTAGAAACTAGGGAGCGCTAGCTATAAGCTCTTCTAATAGGATATTAACTATAATATCTAGTATTTAATATAAGCGAATAGTATAATAGTCTCATTATATAATAAGCTCCTCTTAATATATAGTCTTTTATATACCTCCCGCTCTTATTAGAGGTATATATACTAAGATAGATAATAAAGAATAGAAGGTAAGTATATTATAAGCTATACTAAAGAGCAGCTTTTTATTTTTATAGCTTATATACTACTTAAGATCTATAGATACCTTATAAAGAAGATAAGTAAAGAGATCTTTTAAAGCTTAAAGGTAGTCCTTGGTAACTACCTTATATTATATTTTAAAGTTTTATCTACTAATTCTAGTTATAGCTAACTCTATCTAACCTTAATTAGGATATAAATATACTAGTAAGTAATTATTCTTACTAGCTATTAGCTAGAGCCCTATTATATATATAAGAGCTACTAATAAGAGCTAATAAGAGCTAATAAGAGTAGTATAGACTAAACTAAGCTATATAGACCTATATTTATCTAGACTTAGATTAATTAACTTGATTTTTTAAAAGACTAATTACATTTCATCTATTAATAGATAGGGGTTTCATAGTAATAAGAGTTTTGTTTTTCTTAGGCAGGCCTAGCTTCCTAAAAGGTAAAGATTAACCTTCCTAATGGAAGGCATTAGGCGAAAATAATACGGATATAACTTTAGTAAAAAAAACAAGTTATTAGATAGGGACTAGTGGGGTAATTCACTGCGCTAATATTTGAAACCCGCCGTCGCTTGCATTTCCACGGCCTACCAATCCGAGGATGGAGACAATAGCGAGGCCACCATAATAGCTCCATTATTGCCACCCCACACAGAGCACCACAGCCGGTCCCGTACACCTGCCAAGCTGGTCACCTAGCAGTGGCACACATGGGTCCCCCCGTCGGCTATCATCACGCTCAAACCCAACGTTGTCGCGATACACCAAGCTGTGGACCGGATAGGCTCGCAGCTCAAACGCTGCAGGTACCCTCAGGTAGAAGAGATCTAGAGGCGGGACCTCGCACAGGAACAGGACAGATCAAACCAGGCCGCCTATCCGCATAGCGTCTACTACGCAGTAGATCTATAGTGTGGGTTAGCACTGAAGTACTCAGGCGATCAGGTACTTACATTAGCAGCGATTTCCTTAATTATTTTTCAAATTAGCTGCTAATTAACTCTGACACTCGATTAGCAAAAAGATGCTTTTTTACGACTCATACCCCTGAAATTGACCCCTAGGGACACACCTATTAAGTAAGGGGATAATACATAAATCTAGCTAGCATGAGTGCCTCTTGCATAAGCTAAACTTTAGGCCTAATGAGGTATAGTCCCTCGAAAGAATTTGAATATTTGTTTTTTTTGGCTAACCAGTGGCTCCACAACTTAGCCCAAATCCTAATTATTTCTAGTAAACTACGGAGGACGCGGCCAAAAGTATTCGTA
This sequence comes from Colletotrichum sansevieriae, assembly GCA_026260285.1. NCBI lineage: Eukaryota > Fungi > Ascomycota > Sordariomycetes > Glomerellales > Glomerellaceae > Colletotrichum > Colletotrichum sansevieriae. The sequence goes on from JAOQIF010000426.1 coordinate 17,134, forward strand.
CATACCCCCCTGCCATAGTATGGTCCTGGCCTTATCTAATCTAAAGTGGACTCGGCTAGTAATCGGTGATTAAGATAATAGTATCGATACTTATCTATTGGCTATGAGCGCTTATATAAGCGAGATAGCGTATCTTATCTCTACAGGCTAACCCGATCAGGAGCAATCGCTCACAGTACGTACTGCGTTTCTTGTGTACGAACTAGCACGGCTTTGGCGACCCCTGTATGTACGAATACTTTTGGCCGCGTCCTCCGTATCACGCCCTTAGTCTGGCTAGCCAGCTTCTATAAGTTCTATGGGATGGTAGGGCAGGTGGAGGACTCGACTAGGGAGTAGTAGATAGAGATAGGGACAAGAAAACAAAGAAAGCTGTTATAACTGGCTATATCCTGTTCTTTCGCCTCTCTATGATCTTATTCCTATAGAGCTGCTACTCGCGCTTATGGGGCAGGTACTCGAGTGTGGCAATGTCGACGTCGCGCTCGCGGATTAACTGCCGGCTGAGAGCTGATAATAATAATTGCACGGGGCTGTAATAGGCCACGAACTCGTTGATGCTAGCCTCGCGGGCTGGCTTTGGGTGAGCGTGAACCCCCCCCCCCCCCCCCCCGAGACAGGCTCGGACTGGTTCTGCTGCGTTATTAGTGTCGTGGGGTTCCGAATTAGTTAGTAGATGTTGTAAATCCATGGGTAGTCTCGGGGACGAGCATCCCTGGCGCCTGCGCTTGCCCCAGCCTTTGCCTCGACGAGACGAGACGATCGGAAGCCGCGTACATAGTACACGCTGTCGGCTATCATGTTTCGCCAGCTGGCCGAACTTTACTTTTGAAGATAAGTCTTGTATCTAAGTAGCCTGCTTCGTAGCCATGATATCGTTTATCCATCACTAACAGGGGTCCAGACACTCCTATCTCTACCTTGCCTAGTCTCTCGTCTTTCCCTTCCTCCCTCTCTCCCGTATCTTAATCTCTGCCTGTCTTCCTCTATCCCACGCTCTCTCATCGTTGCCGTTCCCAAGTGCTCCATCCCGTAGCCACAGCCTTAAGTTAAGGTCTTAACGTCAACGCCTCTAAAACCAGTCTCTACAATACACCAACACAACACCGCCGAAGTAGATTCCCACCTCTCTTCAAGCAACACCTAACTAACAGCTTCATCCAGTTCGTCGAGGGCGTGCCCCTCCTTCAGCTAGGAACAAACGAATCGACTAGTGCCATCGCGCGCATCTCACTACGTTCTATTATCTCGCTAAGCGTAAGGCCGGGCTAGCCCGATCCTACCGTTAGTTTTATGTTGAAGACCTCCTCGCCTGCCCTAACTGTGTCTATCCCTTTAGTACCTACTCTACCGTCGTGTATCCCCGATGACGCGCCCTGGAGGCGAAAATCACTAAGTTGGTCAAGGAGCAGATCGTCGTCAAGAACATGGACGGCACTTCCCGATGGACGGCATCATGGCCTCATTCTGACTGGGATACTGATGCTGAGGCTCCCCTTGTCCCGGTTAGCAGGGAAGACATGCCGAGCCTCAACCAGTCAGCATCCAGCGTCGAACTCGTGCACCACCCCGCATCTACCATAAGCTTTGATCCCACATACCAGCCACCTTCTCATCCAGAGGCCTCCATCTCTCCAACTAGCCATGACCTAAGTAATGCGTCTGGTGTACGGAGGAGCCTTTCAAAAGTTTTGACCATAGTGCCTGCTACCCCACGACTGGCGCCAGCTGTGAGGGGGTCGCGCCTTACCTAATTAGGTAAAGTCAGCACGTGCTTTCTTTTTCGAGGGCTCGCAAGGGGGCCTTGCGAGCCCTCTATTTATAATAATAACAATAAATCCCTCACCACTACGAAGATTGCAACTCTATTGTTTTTATTATCAAAGATAGCTCCTAATACCGATCCTATTTAACGGGTAGTAATCGTTGCTTTAGCAAGTCCCTATAGAAGCAAAATAACTAAGGAAATTATATAGATTATAGGGCTCCTAGCCCGCACTATTAACCGGATTTACTCCTACGCTATTGAGGCTAGGTTTAAGCTAAACGATACTACCCTTAATATCCTTCCTTAATACGTTATAGATAAACCCTGCTCCGGGCGCCCAAAGAAGCAAACCATAGCTATTATCGAGGCTATTTAAGTCTAAGTATGCTACGATCGGTATAGATAAGAGAAGAACTATGCTAATATTACTAGCAACCTTAGCAAAGAGGGTATCGATATCTCCATAGCAATAGTATAGAGGATCCTTCGTTAGGCTAGGTTTTAAAAGACGAAACCTACCTATAAGCCTAGCCTAACGAAGGCAATAAGAGCAGCACGGTTAAGGTAGTACTTCTAATACCGCTACTAGACCTTAGAGGACTAGAAGAAGGTTATCTAGTCTAATAAGACTAGTATTATACTACTCTATTATTAGGGAGGGTACTAGCTCTAGAGGAAGCCCTCAGAAGCCTACTCTAAGTCCTATATCTATAAGAGATAGAAGGGCTACTTAGAGTTTATATTTTAGGCCTATTTTTCCTATAATCTAAAGAGTTCTTATTACTATTAGATGCTAGAGACTAAGAAGGACCGCGATACTACTACTAAAGTTATTAACCCCCCTCACACCGAACTAGAGCCTATTAAACAGCAGGAGTAGGAGTTTAATACCTCTTTTAGCTACTTTAGGCTATATAATAAACCTAGTAAAACTCTAGCCTAGCGATAGAACGAAAAGAATAGCAAGCTCTCTCAAAAGGGTAATAGCGGTATTAACTAATATTGCTACTATAAAGAGATCCTCCTTCTGAAGCTATTCCTATTTGCCTGTTAACTTAGTAACGAGGCTATTATATAAGAGGATAAAGCCCCTTCTTATAATCACTAGTTTATTTACTATACCTACTACCTCAATACTATTCGAAAGCTATTATAATATAGCAATAGCCCGGATCTCAACGCTATAGAGCCTTATTAGCTATAGATAAAGCGATTTATAACTAAAAAGGGGGCGCCTAAGAGCCGCGCTAATGCAATACGAGCATAGGAGGCGTACTAGCAAGAGCTTTAGCAGGAATAAATCCAGGCTTAGATTAAGAGGATCCTATATCATATTAAATAGATTATCGCCTTAGAAGGTAGTAATAAATATAAAGAGGGCTACGCCGCTAGCAAATACTAGCGATAACTTCTCTTTAACCTTAACGGCTTATGCGTTATCAAAAGGGCTAACAGGGCCCCTGGCTACTACCCCTGACTCGACCCCCCTGGTGGCTCCATCTGCTAGCTGGTCTATGGTCAAAACTTTTGAAAGGCTCCTCCGTACTCAGCACCGCCTTTAATCCCTCCTACGTCGGTACCAGCTTGTCGCCCTCGGGCGCTCAATCCAGCGGATTGCCAACTGTTTGCTCGTCACTCGCCTCCTCATCTGCGTCTTGCACTAGTCCCACGCCTCCCACGGCCGGCGGGCCCAGCCACCACAATGCTCACATCGATGCCGTTCCACGACTCGCCACCCCTGGTCGCAAGACCCGCCTTCGTTTCTCCATGATGTGAGCCGCGAGTTTGCCGAAGGTGCGCCGGAACCGCTTGAGCTCGGGGTAACCGTCAAGCCCGCTAGCCTCCCACAGCTGCTCCTAAAGCTCTGCCCCGCGATTCGTGTTCAACGCGGCCCGCTCCCGTTGCCTTCCGACCTGTGTGACCTGGCGGACGACTCCGCCCTTGGAGCAACAGCAGAATCGGACTTTCGTATGGGAGTTCGTGCCTATAGTGATCGTGTTTCCGCATATATGCTTCTGCTGCGTCAGTGGGTGGTTTCCCTTCGGGGCACAGGCAAGGATCTTGGTTCCAAAGACGTACCGTAGCTGTCACGCAGCTGTCGTGCTGCGGCTCCGTGAGAGCCGCGGTCGCGTTGGAGGCTATGTTAGGGCATCAGCAGGCTTACTTGGGTCGATGTGTCGTAGGTTGGATGGATTTGCCGTCGGACAAGGAACAGATTGCATGGATGGGTGTCGGCCGGTGTTGTTGCGCGAAGTTTTCCTTGATATTGCTCATCTTTGGTGTTGTTGGCTATTGCCAAGCCTTCTGTCGTCTCGCGTCAAACCGTGTTGTCTCGTTGAGGTTTGTGCACAGCTCGCCATCGCCACATCGTGAGAGGACTTCCGATGGTTGTTTTGATCTAAAATGTTGATGGCTCATTTCTCAGCCGGAGCAACCGGCAAAGCACTAGCAGACGTGACAGCTGTTCGGAGACATGGTACCAGTTCATATCGAATGCCATGTTCATCTGAATCATTCCTTTGTGCCTGTCTCTCCCGCTGCACTGCCTCGGTTGCCTGCCACCTCCATCTTTACCAAGAATCCATCTCATGGTTCTCGACTTCTGCCATCTGCTTGCGTCAGTCAACTCTCGTCTTCGTTCTCTCGTCCGTAGGGAGGCTCTCTACTACCTCGTAACCTGTTCGTTCTCTCTGCTTGACCTGGACCACGCCCCTGACGCCAGCATATGCACGAACAACTCCGATGAGGCATGATTGGCCACCATTTCTGCAGACCCTCTCCGCTGTCTGGGCCGTTTGACGCCGACCGTGAATCCCTGCAGTCCCTCTGCCACATGCACTACCTCAGCCTCGATCGCGTCATGCAAACATGGCTCAACGTGCTTCTCAATATCACCGACGCGTACTGGAAGTGCTGCGACTTCGTGGTTCCGGAGCCCGGCGCCACGACCTTGGCGGAGTGGGAGAACGATCCGATGGCCGCCTTCGCTTGGCTCCGACAGCAGAACCGTGTGCGGAAGCAGCCAAAGGCCCTGGTTAAGGTTGCTGCCGCTGCCGCTGCCGCATAGCGATTGCTAGGGGAGGAGCGAGGGACGCCTTATCATCATCAGGCTCCCGAGCCCGAAACCAGACCGGCTCCCCGAGCTAAATCTCTACTTTCCCCATGCGTCCTTCTCAACCCTCGTGACGACGGTTACCGGTGTCGACCTCCCCACTGACCAGGCCAACTACATTAGCCGCATCAGCCAGTATATATGGAACGACAGCCAATAGGATCCCCGGCGTTAACGAGCTCCAGCCAGGTACGAAGTCAGCCCGTTAGTAGACTAGTTGGTTTGCCAAGAGCTGTGCCCGTAGCAAGCTCCGTGTTGCTGCTGGAGATGGAAAAGGGGGTGGGGAGATGCCGCAGGGAGTATTATGCGGCCAGACAAAAGTAGCAGGGAGCCCCCGACATCTGTTGATATCTAGTTAGCACGCATCGTGGTCACAATCCCTGAGGGCTCTTAACAAGAAGGCATCGGGACTTTTTCTTAATTATCACTACGCTATCTATCTATCCCTGTACATATAAATGACACCTCAAGCCCATATGACCCGTCCGCTGCTCAAGAACCATGACTTCTTGAATCACACCAACAACAGTTCCGTCACACAGTCCTCGCACAGGCCCCACAGTCCGTTGTCACCATGGGCCTCTGCGTTTTTCTTCTTGTAAAGCTGGGAGACCAAGTCGCCGCCATCACCACCACCCCTTGACGAAAACGGACCGACTCCTCTCTCGGCCTCTCCGATCCCCGGCAGCTTGGCAAAGCTGTGCCGCAATACCTCGCTGTCGTACTTTGCCCGAGACGGCTTGGTCTACAAGATGTCAGCGGCGCGGATTGCGAGGCTGAAGTCCGTCTGCAGATTTACGTGGGCAGGTTCGCCACGCGCGCTCGAGAGATGCTCTTATGCTTGTGCGACGCCCCCAGCAGCCGCATGCTGACCCGCTTCCATGGGTGTCCCCCAACATGGCTGCATGCCGGGGCCAGCTCCTCGTACACCTTCTGCAGCGCCTCCATGACTTGGGCGCGCGAGGCTCGGCGGTCGACGTCGAGAAGGCTGAAGAGTGTCCGATAGCGTCCGTGTCTATTATGGACATCTCGCTGGAGGTCGCATATCGTTTCTGGTTTGGGGACATCAGAGGTCAGTTTCTTCTCTATTGCAGTGAAGGGCATCGTCCTCAGGAACAAGAAATATGGCGGCGCGCCGTGGGAAGAGGGAAATCCAGGAATTCAGCAAGTTACTGATTATTGTGTTGTGGGCACTGGGGTCGAACTTGGTTTCATACTTCAGCGGCTCTCAATGTAGATAACGAGGATGGCAAGCGCTAGAACACAGGCGTACATGATGTTCTTTAGTGTATTGAGCATGTTCCTTCTAAGAGTTGGAGTATTCCATGAAGTCAGAGTTAGCGGCGGCTGCAGCGCAGACTTTGACTCCAAGGATGGCACCTGATGAGCAGAAGACACAGATGAACAACTGAAATAGCCATCGCCTGGCGAAACTCGAACTGAAATGCCTCTCTGGAAAGAATTAGCAGGTAGGAGCAAGACAAAATAGTCAGAAGCCTACGCTAGGAGATAGAACGAAACAACCCGGCCCAGGATGAAACGCTTCTCTTTTATCCCCTTACTACCGGCTTCTATAAGATATGAAAGCTAATATATAGTTTTAATAAAATATTTATTGAAATATGATCTAACGCAACTAACTCAGAAAGATAAACCCAAATTCTAGTATAACTATTAAACAAACTATACGTACTTACTTACACTCCAAAGCTACTATAGTACTCACCTTAGCCGTAGTATTCTATTAACACGTCCTATAGGGCTATATTTATAGGTACTAAAGAGCCTGTTCTATATAGGGGAGAGTACGTATAATAGAGTCGCTTATAACTATAGTTAGAGGAGCGACCCTTAGAAAAGAGGTATTCTATAGCTAATATAGGTTATATAATATAGTAGGGATAAGTAATACTAAAGAAGTTATAATATATACTTATACACATAGTAGTAGATAGAAGAATACCTAACTATATAGCTACTCCTTGAATTATATGTATGAAGCAATATATATATAAATAATCTATTAAAGGGCCTAATGTTACGACCCGTTAGAAGCATATAGACCAGGGTCGCCCTATAGGTACTACTGGCGCCTAGAGGACCTTTATATATAGGATAATATAGGAATAACGAGCCTTACCTAGTATAGAAGAACTATGATATAAGTTATATAATAAATAAGATAAGAAGTAATTAGTAAGTATAGGAAGGAATAATTAATAAGTAAATAAGTAATTAATAGAGTATAAGAATGAACGATCAGTAAGTAATCAGTTTGTATTACTAGCTAATTATAATTACTATTATAAGAAGGTAATTACTTAAGATAAGGAAAGAAGGATATCTAGGATTTATATATAGGATAGACTTAAGCCTAGCTTAAGGATAGACTTCTATAAACTTTTAGTAATTAACTTTATAATTATCCCTAAGGAATTCCTAGCTTATTTTATATTATATATTACTTTATAAGGATTATAACTAATTACTATAATACTTAACCCTAATCTATCTTAGTAATATAAACTAATAAGATAATACTATTTACTAAGCGTTATTCCTTAGCTTCTATTAATAGAAACCTACTATTAAATATCTAATTATAATACTTTAATTACTCCTATTTAATAAGTTAAATTTTAATATTTACTAATAATATTATAATAATATATCCTCTTATGCTTTAATTACTAACCCTATACCTAGTTTATCTTCTAGCTTAAGATAATAGCTTACTAGGAGTATAGCTAGAGAACTTAAAGATATTGAGATACGAGATAATAATTCTAATAATAAGGATACCCCTTTAAGTAGCTTTAAAAGATTAATTAAAACCTTAAGAAAATATAATCTCTATTTAATTAAAACTCTAGCTTACTTAAGGAGCTTTAGTAAGCTTTTTAAACTTCCTAAGCTTATATTATTAACCTTAAGTACTAGAACTAGGTAGTTTAGAACAGAGTGAATACCTAGCTTATTATTATTAATAAATATAAGAAACTTAAGCTTAGATTACTTACTCTATTTAATAATACCTTAGGATAACTTAAGGAATTCCTAATCTAAGTTAACAACTATTAAAACTTCTATTATAATAACTTTAGTAGTAAAATTAAGAAGGTTAGATATACTTCTCCCTTTCCTAAAGGATAAGCCTTGTACTAGTTTAAACCCTTTATTAAGGAATTCCTAGATAAAGAGATATTAGATAAATACTTTATAAAAGTATAAGATATTTTTAATAACTTCTAAGGATTTAAATATACTTTAAAATCCCTATTCTAAGACCTAGATAAAACATAACAAATAGAAAAAAACTCATTTCGCTTTAGATAGACCGAATTAGCTCAATATTATACTATAGAATTTTAATATATTTATATATACCTCAACTTAACTAATAAAAATAGGATCTTTATATTCTATACCATCCTTAAGAATAAAGTTAAAAAAGAAATTAGTAAGGTTACTAGGCGTAATAACTTCTTTTAGTATATAGAGCTTATAATTAAAATTAACAACTAATTATATAAATAATATAAGGAAAAGGGAGAATAATAACTATAAGAATACCGAAGGCATATCGTGATATTTCTATTCTAATATTATAAACTTTAAATAAACTTCAATAAATAACTATAGTAACGTGGTTTATTAGTTAGCCGCGCATATTATCTAGCCGCGTACCTTTTCCTATATCTATAATAATATTCAGTATTTCTTAATTATAACGTATTAAATCTATTATTAGTTATTACTATTAGAATCTTCTAATAATTCGATATCCTTAGAATAGGTTTATATATTAAAACTAGTCTCGCTATATATATTATAGCATATCTAAGCTAGCTAGGCTCTCTTTAATAAACCCCCCTCCTTATCCTCTTAAGGTATTAGATACTTATATTTTTATTTCTCTTTTAGTAAACCCTTAGAAACCTCTATATTAAGTGCTCCTCCAAGCTAGACCTATATGGCTTTAGCCCTCTAGTATTTTATAAGTATTATATATTTATCATTAAGTATATAAAGCTAATTAGTTAAAAGAGTAAGTATATTATTACTTACATACCCTTTAATAATTACTTAACTAGAGTAATAATTAGTATTAATAAGCTTCCTTAATAAGTAGAGATCTAGTTTTTAATAAAGTTAGATTATAAGATAGTTTATTATAAGTGAGAGGGTATTTATAACTACTAAAGTAATAGTACTAAGACGTTAACGAGAGGAGGTATAGGTATTTAAAAATATATATTAAGCTTCTAGAAAATATAACCTAGATTCTATAGGGAAATCTAGCGCCTAGGAATATAGATTTAATATTTTCCTTATTAGAAACCTTATTATAGGACTAGTAGAAGGCGATAAAGAACTTAGACTTAGTAATATAGTTTATAGAGGCTCAGATAAAGAGGTTAATGTTATCGCTACATATATATTTTACAGGCGAATAAAGGGTAATATCTAATAGCTAGAGTAGATATAATAAATATATAGGTATACTAACTATTATAATTTTATTCTACTTATAGTAATTAATAGATTTAGCTAATAAATAGCTCTTATAGCTATTAATAATAAGTATCTCATAGACGCCCTTAGTTTAGTTCTTAATATATTTATTAAAGTATTTAATCTAGTTAAGACCTATCTAATTATCTATATATCTATTAGTAGTAGGCTTAATAACCTAGTTACCTAGAAAACCTAATTCCGTGGTCTAACTAGTAAGGTAATGTATGCTCTTAATAATTATAAATAGAGGGATAAGCTACTTATTTAAATTAATATATTTAATAACTATAGCCTTAGGGTTACTAGGCTAGATAGACTTTACTTTACTGCGTTTATTAGCGCGTATTACTACTATTAATATAATAATTATACCTATTATAAGGCTAGTTTTATTAAAATTATAAAGGTCCTTCTCTTAGATTCTTTATTTAGTTATTATATTATATAATAATATAAACTACTTTAAAATAACCTCTAGGTCCTCTTAAAGAGCTTTTTAATAATTATATAGATACTTAAACTTTGTATTTAGAGCAGGGTATAGGAGTATAAACTACCTAGCTTATTACTTATTAATAAGCTTATTAGTATGCGCTCATAGTACGAGATTAGCTATATCTTCTATACTAGTAAGGTATAAAGGAAATCCTCTAGTATCCTATTTCATAATATATTAGAGAAGTATTTTCTCCATAATTAGGTTGAGTTTATATTATTAAGGTTAGGTAGGTGTATATCGAGATTAGGTATTTATTCTATTATATAAAGAGCTTTTAGGGATACTATAACTCTTCGCTATATACTATATACTTAGCTTTTAGCTTATAGTATATATTAATTGGATTGCCCTAATATTAAGAAGGATTTTGTCTTCTTATAAGTTAATTGTTATTATAGTTATAGAGTAATTACGCATTAAATATCGAAGTAGGTAATAACCAAGCGGGTCTAGGAAAAAGTGCGCAGCTAACTAATATACGCGGCTAACTAATAAACTACGTTATATATAGTTATATACCTACATAATATCTCTTTAATAACACTTTAATAACTATAAAATATAAAAACATAATTATAATAATATTTCCTTTAGGAAATAAATACTTTAAAAATCTATATAAACTCTAATAACATCAATTACCTTATATATATGTATATATTTATAATCCTTATATTGATAGCTATAAATATACAAAGAAAAATAGTGCACGGACTGCTTAGTGATCCGAGCACGGTTCTACTAAATAATGTTAATAATTAGCTATTTCGTAGATATATTTTAGAATTATCTCACCCCTCACTTATTGAGGGTACGATTTATAACTTAGAAATAATGTTAATACTATTAACGATTTCTCAATTAATTTATTCCATCAAAAATGTATTAAAATTATCTCCTTATGCTTAAATTCATTAGTCTTTATTATAATATTACTTAGATTATCAATACCTATTATTTAGGCTGCTTTAGCGTCCCCTTTGCTACCTATATACCTATTCTTATAGGTTATAAGTCTAGCTTAAACCTTTTCAAGAGCCTCGCCCCTATTTAGCCTCATTAATACTATAATAAATACCTTAAGCCTATACTCTACCTTAAGGTTACTTATTTAGGGTATTCGTTTAAAGGATATAGCCTCTATATACCCTACATAGAGTTAGAAATATTAGCAAGACTAGTTTACTAGCTTTAAGACTAAAATCTACTACGAGAAGCTATTTAGACCCCTGAATTATTTAATTATATCTCTATACCTATCCCTTTAAAATGAGATAATATATTAGCTAAGCTATTCGAGCTTGCTTTAGTTAATTATATCTTCGAACTATCTCTAAGCCTTCATAGGTGTTAGATTATCTATATATATACTGTAATACGATCGAGGCCTAATATAGGCTATATACTATTTATTATCCTAACTATAGAAGAGCCTACTCGGCCTACTTCTATAAAAGAGTCTCTAGAAGACCCTTTGAAAGAGGAATAAAGAGGAGTAATATATTAGATTATAGGGTCCAGAACGTGCGCTACGAGTTCGGCGCGATGTTCAGCTAGCTCCGCGGGGGCCCGAAGCGGCCGGGGTGCGCGCGGAAAAAGGGGCTAGGACGCGTCCAAATAAGGGCCCATATATATTATAATTAGGATTATGATTATAATTAGGATTAGGGTTATAATGATTGTTGTGATTATTATAATTATTATGATGATTCCTATTGTAATCATTATTATTATAATTAATATTGTGATTATTATTATTTTTATTTTTAATAAAGCTTCTACTTAGTGGATAATAGGCTATTTCTTATTATATATTATATATTATATATTATTTAATACTTAGTCTTAGGTGATATAATGTAGTATATCATATATTATCAATTATCAATTATCAATTATCAATTATCAATTATCAATTATCAATTATCAATTATCAATTATCAATTATCAATTATCAATTATCAATTATCAATTATCAATTATCAATTATCAATTATCAACTATCAACTATCAATTATCAACTATTAATTATTAAGTATTAACTATTAATTATGAATCATGAATTATGAATTATGAATTATGAATTATGAATTATGAATTATGAATTATGAATTATGAATTATGAATTATGAATTATTAATTAATGATTATTGATTATTCACTATTTATTCCTTGTTAGGTATTAGGTATTAGTTATTAGTTATTACTCTCTTTAATAAAGAGAGAAGTATTATTCAGATTAGGATATAAAGTTTCCTTATATAGTTATTATATTTATACATATAATTGTTTCATTTCTAGTCTCTTTAAAGGAAAAGAATCCTTAGAGATAGCATAATATTTATCTATAGAGTATTTCTTTTTTAATCTCTTAAGATAGAAATTCTTAGAGATATTATTAATATTATTATTTATAATCTATCTTTTCTACTATTAGAGAGTAGTTCCTCTCTTTCTTATTATTATTATTACTCTTTTGTTAAGTTATTATAAGTTAATATAAGTTATTAGAATATACTTTAAGAGAATATAGATCTCTTTATATTTTTATAATTAGAGAAAGTAATTCTTTTTTTAATTTATATTATATTAGAAGTATAATAGTCTCTTATTCTCTCTTATTTCTATTATATGATTATAGGAAAATGTATTTCTCTTTATAATTAAAAGAGATAAAAGAGAGTATATATACTTATATATATTATTAAGAAGAAGATGTCCTTCTTTCTTTAGTATTATTCTTTTTCTAAGGGATTATTATATATATATTATTATTATTAAAGAGTATAAAACTCTTAAATATAGATTTGTTTATATTAAAGAAGTAAATCGTTTTGTTTTAAGAAAATATATCTCTATTCTTTTTATTTTACTTTTATCAAAGAAATAAATCCCTTTTCTTTCTTTTCTTTATTAAGAGAAATAGGCTCTCTTATTATTTTTATATATCTTAGAAAGTAATTTCCTATTATTATTATCTTATATATATTAAAGAAAAAGATCCCTTTCCTTAATATATTCTTCTTTGTAATCTTAATTATTAGACTTATTATACAGAGATAAAGTCTCTTAAGATTATTATGAAATTAAAATTAGAATATCAAGTATAATAGAGAGTAAATCCCTAATAATATAAGGAATACATCTATAGTATATTAAAAATAAATCTTTAGTATATTAGGAAATAAATTCCTAATAAGATATAAATTATTAGAGAATATTAAGAATAGGATTTCTAGAGGATACTAAGAAGTAAATGCCTTATTATCTATAGAGAATAAATCTCGAGTTTTATAAGAGATAAATCTCTAAGGTAGTAAGGAGTAAAACCCCTATATCAATAAGAGATAAATCTCTTAGGTAATAGAGAGTAAAGGAAGTAAACCCTTATATTTATAAGGAATAAAATCCTTAGATATTAGGGAATAAAACCCTTAGAATTAGAGAGTAAATCCTTTAGATATTAGAGAGTAAATCCCTAGAATATTAGGGAGTAAATCCCTAGGATATTAGGGAATAAATCCTTTAGAAATAGAGAGTAGATCTCTAATTTATTAATAAAAAATTCTTTTATATATTGCGATGGGGTGGGTGACCGTGGCGACCGAAAGGATGTAGCAGAAGGACAGTGTTATGCGGCGTGTTGTATTGGGAAAGAACTACTCTAAGGTGCGCGCGGGCGCGCGCGCGTATATATATATGTAGGCTTATATAATCATAGCTATCCTATGCGCGCGGGTGCCCACACCGTTGCGCCCTCCACAATCCTCCCCAAAGCTGGGAATATAGAAGCCCAAAAAAAAGCTCCGCAGGAAAAAAAACTTTGAGAATCTAACCCACAACCTCGACAGTAGCGATAATATAGACTCATACCCCTACACTATGGGACCTCCCTATAACTCATGCCCTTCGTTAGCGAGTGCTCAACCATATAGCGTATAGTGCATATATCTCCGTACAGACCTTTCGTCAGGTAGGTCTACGTGGCGGCAGCAGTGGCGCGCGGTAGCGGGCGCAATAGTCGGATCTTTTGGGCCCTGCGGAGGGTGGGAGCAGGTAGCAGCAGGTAGCAGCGGGCAGTAGCGGGCGGCGGCGTAGTGGGCGCAGTGGGCGCAGTGGGCGCGCGACTGCGGGCTGCGGCGGGCGGCGGCGGGCGCAAAAAGAGCGTAATAATAACTACAGCAATTGGCCTAGAACGGCGTATTAGCAGCGCTATAAAGAGTGTGAAAGTAGGTGCGCAATTAGGTATAATAATAGGCATAATAGTGCGCATAATAAAGCAGTATAACCATAGGCCCGTGATTATAAAAAAGAAGGTAAAAAGGGAGAATTAAATATATAGACTTAAAATAAACGAATAGTAGCTATAGAATTAGTCATCTAACCTTTATAATATCTAGTTCTTTAGGATCTACTAATAAGGGTAGCTACTCTCTAGGATGCCTTTAAGAGTAAGTAAAAAGAGTAGATCCGCCTCTAGGTATTATTATAATAGGGTAGGTAACCATAGCGACTACAAGGATATTATAGAAAGGATAGTGTTATGCGTGTTATATTAGGAAAGAACTACTCTAAGGTGCGCGCGGGCGCGCGAGCGTATATATATACGTAGGCTTATATAATTATAGCTTTCCTATGCGCGCGGGTGCCCACACCCTCGCGCCCTCTATAATATAGAGAATAGATCTCTAAGTTATTAAGGAAAGGTTCTTTTTATATATATAGAGAATAAATCTCTAAGGTATTAAGAGAAAATCCTTTTATATATAGAGAGTAAATCTCTAAAGTATTAAGAAATCCTTAG
>JAOQIF010000426.1:31934-71552 GCA_026260285.1 Colletotrichum sansevieriae
ATATTTCTTAGATATTTCTTAGATATTTCTTAGATATTTCTTAGATATTTCTTAGATATTTCTTAGATATTTCTTAGATATTTCTTAGATATTTCTTAGATATTTCTTAGATATTTCTTAGATATTTCTTAGTATTATTTAGAGGTTTCTTAGATTTATCTTAGATTCTTCTTAGATTTATCTCGGGTCTTTCTCGGAGTTTTTCTTAGAGTTTTTCTTTAGTATATCCCTTATAATAAAAGGTAGAGTATACTTAGCTAGAGCTAGGATTATAACCTCTAAGGTTATATAATTATATAACGTAATTACCTGGGTAGCTTTAGTAATAATTACTTATATTATAAGGTTATTAAAAGAAGTATTATTTTAGCTTACTTATTCTAAGTAGCTAGTTAGGAGGACAGGAGGGTTATTTATACTTATCTTAAGCCTTCTAGAGGCTTCTATTATATAATAGCTAATATAATTGCTTATATAATATATTATATATATATCTAGTCTATTTAGGCTTAGTTATATATTAAAGGTATTACTTAAACCTTTTTAGCTTTAGCTAGAAAGCTTACTAAAGATAGGGCTTTCTACGACTCTCTAGACCTTTCTATCCATAGTATAGCTAGTATTATTAGTACTATAATATACTATATAGTATTATATATAGGAAATAGAGTAAAGTTACTACTTTACTATTATATTTTTAGAGTGCTATAACTCTATGCATGAAAGAGATATAGTAAAACAAAGCATATTTTTGGATGCAGCTCTAAACTCCGCGTCGAATAGTATACCTTTCGATGCTATATAACTAGGGCTTAATATATTCCAATTAGTTAGGCTTAAGGTTTATGTCTATATAAGGTGAAACAAGGCGAAACAAGACGCTATATCTAAGCGTTCTTAGCTATATATATATACAATAAAGCGCCAATATACGCATAAATGAGACCACGCTAAGTTTTATGCTACTGCATATGCAATAAAGCGCGCCTAAGCGTATAAGAGGTCTTGGCGAAACTAGTGCTTACTTATACCTACCTTTTCCCCTAGCTTTTCAACGCTTTAGATATAGTATTATTATTTAATATATATATCAATTTATATCTAAATTTCCCCCTCTATTCGAATATTGTATTGGACTTACAAATATCCTCGCATAACTGCATATTTTATCAATATTTAATTTCTTAAATACTCTTATACCTTTCTACCTCTTTATACTTATCCCTTTAATTACCTAGCTATGCTTATATTATATAATATATTATTAAGTACTATTATTTATCATATATTTTATAGGTCTTCTTTATATAGGGTTTTATGAGATATTTATATAATAATTATATATCCTAATAGAGGAAGAAATATAGTTAGTTTAAACTTACTATAGCTAGCGTTAGCTAGTTTAAACCTTACATACCATATTAATATATAAAGCCTCCTTAGTTAAATGTGATTAAATTTAGTTAAACCTTAAGTTCTAAGTTTATCTTATTATGCTAGATAAAGCTATAAGCCCTAGTTATATAGTATAAAACTATATACTGATCGATGCGGAATACAATAAGGATTTTAAATATATCTCTTATCTTCTTATATCCCTTAGATTTATAGAGATATAGGGCTTTAAAGATAAAGTCTAATTCTATTTCCTATACTTATTAATAGTAATACTATTAAAGATAAAGTATTTTTATTATTATTCCTGACTATAAGTAGTACTAAGCTTATTTTATATACTTTTTATAACTATATCTCAAAAGTTTTATAGTCCCTAGGCTTCTTCTATCAAGCTAGCTATAGCTCTAGAATTTTATACTAAAGATCTATAATTGCTTTTTCAACGCCTTATTATCTCTATATCTTATAGTATACTTATTATAGCTATAAGTCACTCTATAGGCCCCTTATCTATAAAGTATATATATTATATTATATACTTATATACTAGTAGTTTTATTATTCTACTACTACTATAATAAGTTATTAAGATATAAAGTTATATTAGTTATATTACTATATAATAATAAGCATCCTATATATAGTTAAAAATTAGAAACTAGCGTTAAATAAGCGTATTAATTATAGTTATATAACTGAAGCTATTCTTATACCTAATTATAATACGCCCTACGTTCTAATTATAAACTCTTATATACTATTAAGCCCCTATACTACATATTACGCCTCTAACCTATATATAGTCTAATATTACGCTGCGCGTAGCTCGCCTACTATATTAAATTAGCTAAAGATATAGGTCCCACGAGATATATTACCGATTTCCTATTGCGCGCGGCTTAAGTACTAATTTCACACGCCCCTTTAGGGCTAGCTGAAAGGTTAGGCCTAGCCCTCTAAAAGTCGCGTAATTACAGTTTTAGCTAGGGTCTGCTGCTAGTAGGATTCGAACGCACGACCTCTTAAGCTCATATAACTACGCATAATGACTATTATGGCATATTAGACTGTTCATTATCAAATCGGCAAAAGATGTAGGTCCCATGAGACATGTTACCGATTTGCTATTGCGCGCGGCTTAAGTACCAATTTGACATACTGCAATACGGCGCCGCTTGCGGTCGTGACAGGGCGGCTTAACCGTGCGCGAGGTAGAATTCGATTTCGGTAAAGCCGAGCATGTCCACATCTGTCAAATCGACCCCTTGGCGTGCGCTGTGGGGCGTAATATGCGCGCAAAAGCAGCGGTAAATCCGGCCAAATCGGGCGACATCCATATTGGCTAGTTTTGGGCGTAAATCCTGCCAGTATCCACATATCAATACATTAGTCATTTTGCACCCCATACCATACGATTCGACAACACCCTTAGTACTAATATTAACAGTAGGACGTAATCAATGAGGTTATTTAGCAATCGCAACGTCAAAGTGGGTCTACATAAGGATAGGACCAGTTGGAAAAAGTATTAATATACCCGGCTTTGGGCAGTCAAGCTAGAGTGCATCTATTGCCTCATACTATACAATGAATATACATCATGACACATACGCACTTTCTTTGCATTCCGCTTGTCACGCAGTTCTCTCACCCTCAGCTGTCTGCAAGCCTGAGCGTCTTTAAGACAGACATAACTAGCCCGAACGGTTTCGGCATCCCGGAGTCAGCAGTGCGTCCCCTTGGCACTATTCACCTTACTCTTGGGTTAATGAACCTTGCTGGAGCTAAAGACATCGCTAAAGCAACAGCGGTTCTTCAGAGCATAAAGCCTTTCCTTCCTCCCGTACCACCAAAAATTTCGCTGCATGGCTTGAGGACCTTTCCGGGTGCCGACCCAAGACACGTCGATGTCCTCTTTGCGCAACCCAAATGTTATGATTACGATTTTGACGCTCTTTGCCGCAAGATCAGGCGCGTTTTCGATAAGGCCAACATCGTGGACAAGACGAGTCCCCCTTTATCGCTCCACGCCACCATCATCAACGCTAAAAAGACCCGGACTGGGGCCATTGACGCCAGGAACATCATCAAGAAATATCGGGATTACAGATGGATGCGAAGCGTTCCCCTAAAGAAGATTGGAATTTGCCGCATGGGTAGCGAGAAGAAGGGTCGTGATACGGAATACCCAATGCTGACTTCAATTGATTTTTGAGGGGTAGACAAAGGACCTGTGCGAAGCGGATCGACCTGTAGCTTCACATGATTTCTGAATTGAAACTGAATTCTAGGCTCAGACAACCGCTTCTGCGATGATGAACAGCAATGTATCTTTCAAATAACAAGTACGTCAATTCTCGCCAGGCCCCTCCCGTATGTTTGATTGCGTCCAGATTCCATCATTCGGTTATTCCCCTGGTTAGGCGACCCTGATTCACCTGGACCTGCATATCTGAGTCATGCATTCAATCCATGCTCGATTGCCTATTACAATGAGATTTGTAGGCATTATGGCCATGAAACCTATCTGGTGTTTTCATTAGGGAGACGTATCGACATGACAAATGAAATCACATTGCTCGCTAAAGAATCAATAGACCACTATGTACTAACATTCTGACACCCTCTTATCTGTCGCGTGTGTGGCAAGCAACTCTGGCCTTTTTCCTCAACTCTCTCTCAACTCAAACTGTCTAGGCTTACGTTTCTGGTGTCCTGCAAGCCTCCACGACACCTGGGCCTGTCGCAACGGCGGTGCTCACAGTTCGCGCATCATCGTCGGAGCCTGTGAACTTGACGCCTCTGAATAGCACAAATGGGTCAGCGGCCTCTTTGACGCCATATCGGGATAGGTAGGATCCTGATGGTCCAGCTAATGCTTGAAATCTAACGACGGTGACTAAATCGTAGAGGAGGAATGGGAGGCTGCCTATCGTGCAATGGCTGATACTAGTTTCGAGCGTATCGAGGGTTAAGGGCTGTATTGTAGAGCACCTCCAGATGGGTTCGCTGTCGTTGCTAAACGCTGCCAGGGCGAGCAGACATTTCGCTTCCCAAAGCTGAACGTTCTTGTGCTGTTATATAGCTGTCTCACCAGAAATATCAGTGCATCTGACGGAGATAGCCTATCCTAACGTAGCTGGTAGGGGATGATAGTGATTAGGAACCAGCGGAAAGTACAGGCGAACGGCTTTGTGCGTTTTTTTAGAGACACTTATTCCAGAATACCCGGTCCCGTTCTCGCTAAGCCAAGCTCACAATACGTCTAGCCAAATTCTGTCCCACGGTAGAGTGGAGTTCTTCCTCAGAACAACAGCTAGGTCGGGCGGCGTCCCGTGCCGGCAGCTTCCTAGACGGCCTTCTAACGCATAACTTGTAATCCTCTTTACCAGCTCCCGTTACGGTTAGTATTACGTGCTTCTTGAACTGCTATAAATATGACTAATCATGAAACAAGACGCGAGACCCGTAGGATTCTGCATCTGAGACTTTACCGTTTTGAGGACGCCATGTAAGCTGGAAATTACATTTAGGACCTCCGCGTCTTCGCTCGAGACATTAGGGCATTGAAGCCAACGAGGCAGCAGACTAGCCGGCGAAAGAAGCCACGACACTATCAGCCCAGACGAGTCAAATAGGCAACGCGAGCTAGCATCAAGCGGCTTGTGATAGGAAAGCTACGGGGCCACCACTAGAAATAGTGGGAGTAAATAGACTGCGTATGAAAGACCACCGAGGGACCTTCGGTATGACCTAGCGTCCCCAGGGTCTTATATGATCCAGCGAATATGATATTCCTGATCTTTTGTCCGTTCATATCTAGAACCATGAAGCTTCTAGATCTGATGATGAGATGCAACAGAATAAGACCTCCATGTCCGACATCAGACGGGAGCATACATTTTATTATCCCAATCTCTTAGCTGCTTGCCGGGCCAGGAGTACCTCAAAGGCACAACTACATTGTATCCGTCCGAGGTGCCTCTGGTCAAAATGGCGCCCATCACTCCCTCGAGCAAGGCTGCAAGCAGATGTAATGAACTTCATAGGCCTGGTGGTTCGGAAGTAGGGGCGGATAACTAGTCTATGGTCTGCATCGATCGTCACTTAGTACGGCTAACTTCTATTTACGACGCGTTCGACAAGGACGGAAGCATAGGTAGTTACTTGCTAGTCATACCCATCTGATGCGTCATTCCACACAATGCTTGTAATGTTGGCAGTTTGCTTTCCTTATATAATATGGATGGCAGTTCACCCAATACCTTGTTATAATACTTGAACCCGACAGGAGAACTTTGGCTTGTGCCCGAATCCCAAGAAAGCAAAAGAAACAAAATCACTAGTGAACGACTGGTCGTTGACGCGTGGCTTAACCTATCCCCAGGTGTAGGGAGAGGGCGGGCGGGCGGGCGGCGGGCGGTAAAACGTACTGGCGAGAGCGTTGTTCGCGACATCGCGAAGGCGTCCGCAACGAGCTGGAGCCTGGCGTTGACTTGAACCTACACTCGAGGCCGCAGACTCTTGTGGTGTGACTTTTTATGCGGCTGCACTCCTCCTGAACTTAGCTAGGAGGGTTGTCGTAGCTATAGAGTGGAGATATAAGAACGCGACTGTTCGAACGAGGCCTCTAGCCTGGTCCTCACCTCCTCCTACACGTAGCGACCCTTTACGATACGTTTCCCCCTCAAAGAACCTTATAGTTTATAATACTACGTAGTGCGAGATAACTTTAGTATTATAATAGGATCGTAGTTTAATCTTTTACTTAATAGCTAGCGGCGTTTTCTTTTGAGTCCCCCCCCCCCCTCCTTTTTCTTTTCTTTATTAAATCGACTCCTTAGCGTATATAGTAAGCGGCGTAATATACGCATAAAAGCAGTAATAGACCTAGCTAAATTAGGTAATATCTATATTAGCAAGTTCCTAGGTATAACCTTTACTAAGATTAATATCAAGATATTTTAAAAAGTTATATATTATGTATTAATTACTTTCGAATCTATATTATATACTTTAGTAATTAATAGTCTAGTTTTAACCTCTGGCCACTGCATAGTGATTTTACCTGCTTAAGTATAAAAGACCTTCTAACTCCGCGCCTCCTAATAATATATATAGCCTTCGGTCACGTGATTATAACTCTCCTAACTATATCTATAGTTATATATACCTATAGCCTCACGATCTTCAACTTTATATTAATAATAATATAGTTTTTAATTATTTAAACTATAAAACTATTAACTTATCCTCTCGCGCACTACCTGCGCTGCTATTAAATACCGCCTCTATTACCGCTTCATCCGCTAGTTATTGCTATCTTTATAGCTATGCTATTATTAGTAAGGCTCTCTCTATTAGTCGGCGTAAGCTATACTTACTAACGTTCCCCTAACAGGCCGCCTCTGCCTTAGTAATATAGAGGACCTACTTAAAGAAGGGCTACTCTATAGGGTATATAATAACCCGCTAAACTTCTGCTACTAATTTTACTTACTTAGCTATAATATAGTAGCGCGTTATAAGGTCCCCTATTGGGGTATGAAGATAAGCCCTCTTAAGAGCTATATTAATAATATACTCTCTATATATAGTAGAGTAGGTTCCAAAGGAGCGGTTTTTATTAATTATATTAATACTAAACTCTCTAGCGATCCCTTATATATTATTCATACTTAAGGGTATAACTCGCTTAGGCTTCGTATATATATATATATAGGGTCTAGTATTAATATAGTTAAGGATTTATTATAGGTTATAGGTATCCCTAGGACTCTATAGATAAGGATAAGGAAGAGGGAGAGGTATAAGGCCCTACTTATAGAGCTTTTTATACTTCTAGCTATAAGAACCTCTTAGGAAAGACCTCTTGAGTTAAGGATTTATCTCTTATATAGTAGCGTTTACCTTACTAAAAGGTAAGCTAAGGAGTTATCTCGTGTAGTAGCTTTTATAGCACCTTACTAGAAGGTTTAGTAAGAGTATTACTATAAGAGCCTTAGTAGCCCGTATAATTAGCCCTAGTATAGCGTATATCTAACTTTATACGAGGGTTTACTTCTAAGTAGGAATATATAGGGTTCCTAGATAGTTCTTATTAACTAGTAGAGGGTATAAGTTAAAATACCTGTATAGTACTTCCTAGATTATGCCTATAAACTAGGTGAATTTATTATAGCCTTTTTACGAAGGGGCTATAGCGTAACACCGAACCTAATATTCTAGTTTTAATACATAGTACTAATTAAAGTTATTCCAGTAAATCCATAATATCAGATTTACTTATATTTTATTTATATATAAACTTGTAGTAGGTTAATAATTATAAACATCTCTCGTATCCCTAGAGCCTATAGCTTCTTGATTAAACTCTATAAAAAGGTACGTAAGTAACCGCTCTGTAATATAAACCTAAGGTAATAGGACTATAAGAGTATATTAACTTAAATAATACTAAGAAAGAGGATTTTAAAGTTATCTTAAAGACCCCTTCAATAAAGCTAAAGTTTCAAAACTATTTCTAGTAAGTTAACTTTCTAATAATTAATACTTACTCTAGTAGGATAGAAATATTATGAAGGTTTATACTAAGTATTACTTTGGTAGATTTAAAGGAAATTGCACCTATAGGATCTAACCTAATTACGTTGTTTCATAACTAAGTAAAATAAAACTAATATACACTTCTTATATAAATTAATATATAGAAATAAAATAAAGTCATAATTTAAGTTACGAACTATATTTTAGAAATAATTTGTTTCAGGTACTATTAACTTTATTTTATTTCAGAAAGTTACTTACTAATAGTAATACTTAGTTAAAAGTAAAAGTAGGGATTAATAGAATTTACAACCTGAGGACTATTCGAATATTATATATCCAAGTCTTCTCAATTTCCTATAAAGAGCAATTTATAATATAAAAGTTAATTACTAAGTAGCTTAATAAGTGTGAAGTAGTTATATTTAAACTAAGAGCTATTAACGTAATTGAGAATAATGATAAATTGAAATAGTTTAATAACTTTATCTATATTACTAACTAAATACCCTTTATACCATAAGTTATATATTATAAAGAACAAAGCATTTGGACTAATAATGATAAACACTCTATCGATATATTGTTAAATCCTTAATTATAAAATAGGTCAGAAAGGATATAAATTAATAAAGAGTTTATAGTTAACAAAATAGGTAAGGAAAAAGATTTGATAAGTATAAATTATAATAGATTTATTGACTTAATATTAAGGTATTAAACTATTTGACTTAAATCAGATGCTTGAATAATAAGCTCCAAATAAGGGTACAGCTAGGTTAATAAAGAAGGGATATAAAGGGGACCTAGTAAATAAGATTAATTATTTAACGATCTCCATAAGGGAGTAATACCTCTCAATATAATATTAAGAATAATAAGACTTAAGGGAGTAGCGTTTTTAGTAGCTTATAATTATAAGCTATCTAAATTAGTATTATTAGGTTTAGTATTAAAGGTTTATATTCAAAATAACTTTACGCAGTTTAGAACTCTATATTGTACTTATTATAAAGACTTTACTTTTATAGGATTTATGCTATTATTAATTCAAAGATATAAATCTATAGTAGTAAATAGAATTAGGTTAAAAGGTTATTAAGTTAGATTTAATTAAAGGTTTATTAAGTTAGATTTCACTTTAGGAATATTATATATTATAGTATACATTATAGTCCTAGCTACTATATAGTAATTCTACCTACTTAAGTATAATAGGCCTTCTAACTCCGCGCCTTCTAATAATACATATAGTCTTTAGTCTCATAATAATAACTTTCCTAACTATAGCCGCACTTATATATACCTATAGCCTCATGATCTTTAACTTTATAATATAGGTTACAATTAATCAAACTACTAAATTATTAACTTATCCTCTCGCATATTACTTATGCCGCTATTAGTAAGCCCACTATAGGCGTATAGCTTGCTAAGCTTACTACTAGTAATTGATTAAAATACTATCTCTATTACTACTTCATCCGTTAGCTATACTATCATTAGTAATACTCTCTCTATTTAGTATAAGCTATACTTATTAATGTTCCCCTAAAGAGCTACTTCTACCTTAGTAGTATAGAGAACCTATATGAATAGCTACTCTATAGAGTATACTTTAACCTACTTAACCTCATTTAGAAGATTGATTTACTTATTTATGGTCTAATTATACGTTTCCCCTATAGAGGTATGAAGGAAAGCCCTCTTAAGGGCTATATTAAGAATATACTTTTTATATATAATAGAGCAGTTATTAAAGGAGCTGGTTTTATTAATTACATTAATATTAAACTCTATAGGGATCTCTTATATATTTTTATATTAAAAGGTATACCTTATATAAGCTTAACGTTTCTAGATATAGGGTCTAATACTAATGTCTTTAAGGACTTATAATGGGTTAAATATAGAAGAAGAAAAAAGAGAGATATAAGGCCTTATTCATAGAGCTTCTTATACTTCTATCTATAAGAACCTCTTAGGAAATACCTCTTAATTAAGGGGTTATCTCTTATATAGTAGTATTTACCTTATTAGAAAGTTAGCCCTTTAGGTTAAGGAGTGTTTTTATATAATAGCTTTTATAGTATTTTATTAACAGGTTTCATCAGGGTATTACTATAAGAGCCTTAATAGCCTATTTAGCTATATTATAATTAGCCCTGGTATAGTATATATCAGACTTTATAGAGTATAGAGGGTTTACTTATTATTAGGAATATATAGGGTTCCTATATTACTTTCTATAACTAGTAGAGAGTATAAGGTAAAATACCTATAACGTAGTTAATACGCTAGCTGCCTAGACAAGCGAGCTGCTTACGTAACTATACCTATAGGATATTTTTAACTAATATATAATACCTAGAACATTAATTAAATTTAAACTACTTAAAAACCTCTTTATTAGACGTTTCTTGAATAAATGAATATATTTATATATTATAACTAGTATTCCTATACATATTATATTACTATTAGCCTATCTTAATCGTTAGTTAGTAATTATTATTCTAATATACTTTCACCTTAATCTAAGTTATTACCTGTCTTTATAACTAAATATATTTTATTTTAGCTATAAGGGAACTCCTCCTTGTCTAAGCTGGGGTTTTCATCTCTTAGTATTAGCTAGGTAACTTCTTCTCCTACTAAAGGATTTTATTCTTAGATCTTGATGAGGTAATTAAATATATAAATCCTTATGCTCCTTTTAATAAATACACTATAGCTTTAGTAATTAAAATTAGAGAGCTATTCTAATAATAAGAGATCCTCTTTTTAATAAATTTAGATTAAGAAGATACTTTAGTTAGGTTATTTAATATCCAAGAAGTCTAAGCTAGGGGTATTACTAGTAGGTATCCTAGAAGTATTAGAATATATAACCTTATATTAAGCTTAGATAATATAATCTCTATACTTAAAGGTATAAGCCTAGCCCCTGTAAATGCTCCCTAGATATTTCTGTCTATAGTTACTTGAATAATTACTCTATAAACTACAGGGAAGAAGTCCTCCTTTATAATATAGATATTACTTTATCATATTTTTTCCTTAATTTCTTAGCTATAAGCCTTCTTTAGTTGCTTAAAATACTTAATATCTAAGGCCTAAAGTAAATAAGATAAATAAGCTAGCATATAAAGTATAATAATATTATTTTCATTTTAATATATCTTAAAGTTAGTAGTATAATAACTTTTATACCTATCAATAATAAAGAGGTAATACCTACTACTTAAACGTAGTTTTATATACTAGTTAAAGTATTGTAGCTAATTTAAGTCTCTTTTGTTTATTATCTACACTTTTTAGATATTATAATTACCTAGTTATATAAGAGACTAGTTTTAATATACTAAGTAGACAGGTAATATTAGCTTATAATAATAATATAGAGCTGAAAACTATAGCCTAACAAACTAATAGCTTAAATAACTGTAACCTATTTATAATTACTAAGCTATATTATTTTTATATTTAAATGCTTTTTAGTACTTATTATAGCTATTCTAGATATAATCTACCTTATTACAAACCTAATCTTATTAAAGTTATGATATTAAAGTCTATAATATTATATTTAGTAACTATATTTACCATAAAGCGAAACTATATATTTATTATATCTAGATCTTTATATTAAGCCTTCTTATAGTTATACTTATATGAAAAGCTCGTCTATAGCTATAGGTATCGCTTAGTAAAGTTCGAAGCCTAGCGCTTCCTAACTAGGGGTATATTATAGTTAGTAAGTAGTCGATTACTTATATCTTCTATACTACTAATATAGAGAGGGAATAATTAGGAATCTAGGTTAAGAATAAACCTAACTAGCTTCTCTTCTTCTAATAGTATAAGCTTTGATTAGTTTAGTATAGTATCCTATTATATAGATTTACCTTTTAATTAGGTACGTAAGGTCCTAGAACGGACTAAGTAGATTCTAGCTACTACTTAAATACTAAGATTTGGGGTTTAATTAATAGCCTAGATAGCTAGGCTTAATTAAGCTTTTTTAGTATATAATAGTTTTATTTTATTATAGCGTCATATAGGTTATAAGGTAAAAGATAGTACGGTTGCGATCGGGTAGGTATCTCGCTCATATAGGCAGCTCGCGGATTAACCACGTTATAGTATTTTCTAAACTATACTTATAAACTAAATAAATTTAGTATAGTCTTTTTATAAGGGGCAATAGTATGATTATAAAGTTAATAGTATAAAGACGCTTAAGAACGAAGGGGAAATCTTAGAATAATGAAATAGATTAATACTACTTCACATAATCAAATAAAACCTATATTATGAAGGTTCTGAATATCTATAATTAATATATCCTTGAGCATATATTAAAGATAACTTAATTAGAGTTTTATAAAACCATTATATTAATTCCTCTATAATATAATAATAATTATATTAAATTAATAAGAAGGAACTCTCAAAATAGTAGCTATAGTAACAAATACTTTCATTTTACCTATACTAGAGAGGCTACGATATATTAGCTAGAAGTAAAAATGAAAAGCATAAGAGTAAAGAGTAATATATATATTATAATAATAGATTATAACGCTTGTAGGCTAAGATAAATAATCTACTAAGTCTATCAAAAGCTAAGAGAGAGTATTACTATAATCCCACTAGGGAGATAAATAGCTCTAGACTTCTACTTATTTAAATAGGATTATGGAGGCTTTATAATCATACAACTATTTATAAATAGATTATTAGGTTATCTATAGAATTACTATCTTAAGAACTATCTAATAAGAACATTCAAATAAGTAGTAATTTAATTAATTAACTTCTTGGAAAAAAAGCTTAGTAAATAATAATTATAGTATTTAAATATGATAATAAGATACTTAAGTACTTGGAACTTAACAACTTTATCTAGATATTTAATGCTATTAATATTAGATACCTAGACTTTAGGTAATAGAGGAGAGACGATTCTAGTAAATATCAAGACAGGAGCGAGATATCTCTATATATTATTAAACATAGTACTATCTTTATACCTAGAGATCTAAATAAGATCCATATATACTTATAACTTTACTTCATAATAAATAAGAGGCTAGAAGATATTATATAAGCTTCTCTGTAGGCGTATAAAAAGTAATACTACTATATTAAATATCTTCTAATATATTAATATACTTCAAAAGTCTTTATAATAGCTAGCTAAATCTAGCTATATAAGAACTAACTTTAGCGCCTTAATCTTGAGGCTTAAATTAGATACCTAATTTATTATAGCGTTAAGCGTATATACTTAAGTATAGCTATATTTAGAGCCCTTATTCTAAATATCCTATACCCTTTGCGCGTATAGCATTAGGGAAAATATCTAAAGGGTAGCTATACCCTTAAGCCCGGCCCGTATATAACATTATATTTAGAACTACCCTAAGGTTATATATTCAAATCGCCCTTAGCGCGCATAGCGCACTCTATATACTAAAACTTAATATAGGCTTATAGGGTCTCTATAGCGCATTAGCCTTAGGGACCCTAGGGGTATAGGCGTAAGGCGCGCGTATAGTATAGCAAGGTATACCTAGTATCCTAGCTATAGGTAATTGTAGAGAATTATAGTAATAATGGGGAAGGTAATATTATACCGCTAGGTATATATACTGAAGTATAGCTATATTTAGAGCCCTTATTCTAAATATTCTATACCTTTTACATACATAGCATAGGGGAAAACGTCTAAATGGTAGCTATACCCTTAAGCCTAAAGGGCCCGAACGTAATATTATTAGGTATGTTCTTCTAAACTTATTTTAAATATAATACTTAGCTAAATAAGATATTGTTATTATAACAAATATTATATTTAATAAAACTAAGTAATTTAACAGTAATAGTAATAAATAGAAAAATAACTTATAAGAAATAAACTAAGAGGGTATTAGAGTTATCATAATAGTATTATTAAGTTAAGAAAGCTTTATTAAATATTACACCCTAATAGTACTAAAAATACTAAAGGAGCTAATATACTTAATAAGCGGGCAAGATAGATAAGCAAGCTAGATACATAACTATAACTATCCTTTCTTATTACTTCTAATATATATTATATTAATATAGATATATATATAGAAATATAGGTGGAAACATCGCTGAAATGATATAAATAAATATCTAGTAAGAAATAATTTAGTAGAGTAATGTTTCAGGTTTATTATATAATATTCTAATATTCTAAGAAATATTGGTATAATAAGTATATATTTCTTGGTATTATATATTAGGAATTAAGTCTAAAGAGCTGGAGAAAAGGTAGATATATGTAGATAGGTATTTCTAATCCTTTAGAAGGTCTAGTAGCAGTAATAAAGTATAATATAGCTAGCTTAAACTTAATATACTTAGGTTTAGCTAGTTCAAACCTTATTAAGTTTATAGTTATGCTATAGCCCCCTTATAAAAAGACTATAATAAAATCACCGGGTTTATAGGTACCATTCGGGAAATACTAGTTAGGCATTTTAACTTATAGCCTCTATTATATAAAGGTATTGAGGGGCTCAGAGCCACGGTTAGGTCAAACTAAATAGTAGAAGCACCTAAAAGGTAGGTTCTATATTATTATGCTACTTTTGCTTGCTTCTTCTAAGATCCTTCTTTTCTAGCCTTTAGCAAGTATTTACTAAGTCTTCGCTATAAGGGTTCTATGCCCTAGACCTATAGGCCTCTCTATCCTTCTAGCCTATGCTAGCTGAGGTATCTCTAGCTTCTCTAGCCTAGGTATCTAGTCCCTTATAATTATCCCCCTTCTAATTATAGTAGTCCCTACTATAAGGTCGGGTGTTATAGGTTAGCCCTCTATTATTATCCTTCTTAGGTATCCAGGATAGGTCCTAGTCCTTTACTATTATTGCTATTATCTAGCGTAGTAACTATTTGCTATATATTTGCCAAATCTTGGAGTTATAGATATAGTAGCTAAGCCTATAGTCTTATTCCTTGCAGTTCCTCTCCTTTTAGGCCCCTTTTTATGCTTTCTATCTAGGGCTATTCTAAAGGGATCCTATTATTTTCTTTTAAAAGAGAATAGTTATCCTTATAGTAACTTCGTTTTTATTCTCCTACTATTCGCCCTTTATCTAGCGAGCACTTTCTTATGCTACGCCCTTATAATAACTTTATTTTTTATCCTATTATCCCCCTTCTAAATAGGCATATTATAAGGCTATTAAGTAGGTCAACTGCTATTGCTAATTTACTATATCTACCTCCTAGTAGGTAGCACGTGCTTTTTTTAAAATTACTATTCTTTGCTATCTAAAGTTATATCTACTTTTGCAATAGTTTAGCGAGGTCTCCTTAGCTATTTATAAAATAATAGCTTTTTCCTACCCCAGGGTTAGTTCTTTTCCCTCCTTATTATATAATATTATTTAATAACTACTTTCATATTATCTAAGCCCTTTATCAAGCCTTTATAGACCCTTTGCAGGATCCTTCCTATCTTTTAATACTTCCTTAATTATTATAAGCGCTAAGAGCCTTATTAGCTAACTCCTCGCTAAGTATAGCCCTACTAAGTCCGAGCTTAGTAGTAGTAACTATTAGTATAACTAGGCGGGTAGTAGCAAACCTTATATTAGCTATGCGTTATAGCTCGTTATGAATGCCTAGGTCGTCTGCGCGTATTAATACAATAGTAATTATATATATAAGTTATACTAGGTTTATAGTATTAAGTGCTGCAGGGTAAGTTCAGCAATTATTTAGTAAAGGTATAGGCTAACTTTTCCTATCTCTAGATTCCTGCTTATCTTATTAATATTACTTATTTCTATTAGAACTATATTAAGCGTTATATCTATATAATTACTACTAGCTAGTATTAATAGCATGAGATCTTCTATATCTTTATAGCTATAGAGCAGGGGCAAGAGCTTCTCTAATACCTCTATAACTAGTTAGTAAACCCCGCTAGCTTTAAGCTTAGTACTAAGAACTATAAGAACTAACTGCTCGCTATAGGCATAGAGGAGAGTATAGCTTCGCGCACCTAGGTATATCTACAGGTTTCGCTTAAGATAGGTTTTACCTTATAGTTAGTCTTACCCTTTTATTAATCTAATATATATTTATAAGCAGCTTACTAGGCGAAGGATATGGTTTTAGTTAAAGAGATTATAATATAGCTTAATAATACTCTCCCTATTTACTTATATAATAAGACTTATATCTTTAAGTAGGCTATTTTTCTTAATAGGCTTGCTAATATCCTAATAACATAGCTTTTAAAGAGTAATACCTATATATATATACTTCCTTTATAAGAGCCTTTAAAGATTCAACGTTCCTATATACTTTGCAATACCTATTACTAAGCTCCTATTACTATCTTTAAGGTTATTAATAAAGCCCCACGCCTTAACCTAATTCTTATAAAAAGATTAGTAATAACTTAGTAATAGCTTAGTAGTACTAGGTTTATAATAGCGAGGAGGATAAGTCCTTAGGTATAGAGGATAGTAACTCTAATAATACTATAGAGAGCGATAATTAGGGTAGTAATAGTAGTTTTACTAATAATAGCTTAGAGGATAATAATAATAAAGAGGGTAATAGTAATAACAATAAGTAGTAGTACTAGCGGAACTTCGGCGAATATGTAGTGGTATTCTATAGTAGTATAAGGTTGGATACCGATTGGGTTTATATTGCTTTTATAAGGGGGGGCCTTCTCTTAGTATTTTAGCTATCTTATAGTTAATTAACTTTTCTTATTGCTCTATACTACTTATTATCCTACTTATAATACGACTTATACTACTATTTCTTCAATATAGCGAGGATTTGTAAAGCATTTGCTAAGTATTCTTCAGGCTCCTAGGTATTATGCTCTACTAGCTAGCCCTTCTACTTAACTAAATATAGGGGGCTTATTAGTACTTCCCTCTATAATATAATATCCTTAACTTCCTATTCTTTAGGGTCTTCTTTAAGGTCTAGAAGTTACCCCTTAGTAAGCTTTTATCTATACTATAGCTTAAGTAGAGTAATAGAGCAGATATTATATACTCTACTATACTTCTCTAGAGGTTATACCCTATAAGTATTAGAGCTTATAACTTCTATAACTAGTATAGGAATAAATCTTAGGGCGAGCTTTTACTAACTCTTTATAAAATAGAAGTTCTTTATTAAGAGTCCTATAACATCTCTAATATTATATAATTACGCTTTTCTTCTAGCGTTTATATTCTTAGCTTATACCTCTATTATATATTGCTAATTCCTAGCTATTCTTTAGCAAACCTCTATTAGCTTCTTAAGCTTTTTATTAACCCCTTAGGTCCTGATCTTAACATTTAGCAAGTAGTAGTTAACTATTCGAGGGTAGTATCCTATAAGGGCCTCGAAGAGGGATATGCTAATAGTAGCATATTTGCTATTATTATATAAGAATTCAGCTTCTACTAATTATATTGCCTATTAGTTATATAAGCCTTTGCTAAACTTTATAGGGGATATAGTGAAGGTTTAATATATTTCTTTAGTCTAGCTATCTATCTATAGATGCTAAATAGTAGAGATATACCTTTCTATATCTCAGGCCTAAGTCTAGTCTCGCTAGAACTAACTAGTAATTAGTTTATCTTAATTACTAATAATAGCCTTAAGCATGCTATATTAGCACTTAATCTCTTAATATAGGATCCTCGCTAAACCTATAGCATCTAGTTGCTTAGTTATCACTAAGAACTATGCTATTTTAGTTATCTACTATATAACTACTAGAATTATATTATAAGTAACTCTATTATCTTAGCAACCTTCTAGTAAGCTAGTTAAGAAGTCTAAAGAAATCTATTAGAATATGTATGCTAGCAGTTTTAGTATTTATAATAGCCTATATAATTATGCTATAGTATGCGCGCCCCTTAGCAGCGCAGGCACTTAGCAATATATCGCTATATATCCTCTATTAAATATAGCTAATCAAACTTTCGCAAGATTAGCTTAGCTATTTTATTTACTCCTATATGCCCTAATCTAGGCATATTATAGTAGTTCTTTAGGAGTTTATAGTAAAGGGATCCCTCTTCTAGGATAATAAGTCTTCTTCTAAACTGAAGAATATTATTCTTATTAACTCGGTATCCCTAGTATTCCCTAGTATCCTAGTAAACCTTAGCTATAATATCTCTATAGAAGTAGTCTTTAGCCTATAGTCCTCTAACTATCTATTTAAGATCTATACCTAGTTATAATATATAAGCCGTTTTATCCTGAATAAGCTCCCTTATTATAGCATATAGGATATACTATTCTAGTATAGTAACCCCAGCTCCCTCTAAATCCTCTAGCCTATCGCTATTCTCTTATAGAGCAGTTAGCGTGGCACCTGCATATGCTTTTGTGCGGATAATTGTGCTAATATGCATACTTATATTAGTAGCTTATTAGGACCTATCATAAGGTAGTGCTAACTTAAGGGTAAGGATCTCTTAACCTTAGAGCTAGCCCTCTAGCAAGGTTCTTATATACTTCGCTAGATAGCTTAGATATAAGGTCTTATAATAGCTATAGTTTCTTTAAGCTTAGTAATATACTAGCAATCTATTGCTAAAGGCTAGCTAATAAGCCTAAGCTTTTTTCAAAGGGTAGGAAGTATATTATCTACCTTAGCATCTTCTATTATATAGTTAGGGCGTTGCAATAATCTATCTACTAGATTAGTAACCCCTAACCTATGCTAGATTTTAAAGTT
Organism: Colletotrichum sansevieriae; assembly: GCA_026260285.1. Lineage (NCBI taxonomy): Eukaryota > Fungi > Ascomycota > Sordariomycetes > Glomerellales > Glomerellaceae > Colletotrichum > Colletotrichum sansevieriae. The sequence continues at coordinate 50,641 of JAOQIF010000426.1, forward strand.
AAATGCTAATATCTAGTAAACCTATTATATAAGCTTTCTATAAATAATTCGCATAGGCATAGCAAGTACTCCTTTTAGCGCTATATAATCTATAAGTACTACGAATTTCTTAGGGAATCCTTATAGGTACTATGCCTAGTAATCTAAACTTTCTATAATAGCAAGGAGTTCCTATTGCCCTATAGCCTAGTGCCTATCTATATCTAAGAGTTTCCTTAATTAGAAGGCTATTAGGTACTAAACTATGCAATATATCTATAAGAGCATACTAGATACTACTTAAGTAGATATATTAGTCTTAACCCTAGTTTCTAGCGCTAGGTTATAATATCTTAGTATTATAGCTTTAGCAAATACTCTCTAAAGTATCTTAAATATAGTTTATATCTCCCTTATCTAGGCGAACACTCCTGATTTCATGCTATTTTAGCTTCTCTTGAGCGCGCTATTTATAGGGGCTATAATGAAGGAATATCTTATAATAAATTTATAATAAAAGTTATAGAAGCTAAGGAATACTTAGCTATCTCTAAAAGACTTTAGTACTAGCTATTTAGTAACTAATTAGACTCTATCTAGGTCTATCTTAATACTATCTTAGGTAATTTAGAACCCTAGAAGATCTACTTCTATCTAATAGAAGTTATACTTCTTTAGTTTTATAAATAGCTTAGTAGCCCTTAGGTAGTATAGGATAGTATGGAGGTCCTTAGTATACTATTCCCTTATATCTAAGTAGATTAGAATATTATCTAGGTATATAATATAGCAGGTATCTAAAAGGTTAGCAAGTATTTAGTAAATATATACCTAAAAAGTTACTAGGGTATTTATAAGCTTAAATAGTATTATAGTATACTTAAAGTACCTATATCGCATTCTAAATACTATTTTCTACCTATCTGCTTTATTAATTACTTTAATAATTATTAATTCAAGGAGTTAGTAAAGTTTAAGAAGATTAGAAATATGATAGAGGATTATTTTAATATTAATAGCTATAGCTACTAGTCTAATTAGTAGTATATATACTTAGTACTTCTAAGCTAATATATTAAATACTTAGTAGTCCTCTAGGGGGATATCCTAGAGCGCTTGTATTAATTACTCCTCTTAGATAGCTTCTCTAGTTATTCAAGCCGGGTATCTATAGAATATTAGATAAAATATAATATTATCCTAAGGTTTTTCCCCCATTATATTATATATATATTATAGCTGATAAATATAGGAGTCTTTTAGCTATTTAAAGAGGCCTAATAGAAGACTCTTTATAAAGCTATTTATAGGGGGACTTTTAAGTTTATAAGGAGAGACTTTATTATAGCACTTTGGAGCATAAGTAACGCTATATTTATATATTATAATACTATAACTAGCTTTAATAGATTGGGGTATAGCTAATATAATCGAAATTTATATTAAAATACTTAATTAAAAAGATATAGAAAGCGGGATAAATAATCCTTCTTATCTTATATATCTCTTACCCTATAAAGTGTACCTTAAAGCTAGTATAGAGAGTACTAACTATATTATTAATAAATATACCTTAATACTCTTATTACTAACCTATTATAACTTAGGCCTTATAAAAGAGATACTAAAGGAGGGCTCTATATTAAATTAATAAGTAATTATATATATAACTAACTATAATAGTTAGTTAGAGAGTCTTTATTAAAAATAATAAGCCCAATAAGGAATAAAGCTGTTACGATCCGTTATGCATGCATAATAGTTAACCGACCCACCTGGGCATCGGGCAGCTAAGGCAAGGTTTTATAGGATTATAGGAATAATAGGGACTCACTTAGGAATAGAAGAACTATAGTATAAGGTATATAATAATAAGAAAGACTAATAAGAGATAAATAGTCTTTTTACTAAGACTAATATAGAGGTAAGCAATCTATCTCTAGGACTACTTAGGAACTATTAGTCCTAGAATAATAGATCTATCTAGGACTTATATATAGTATAACCTAAGCTTAGCTTATAATTAGATTTATATAGCTTTTTAGTAATTAACTTAGTATTTATCCTTAGGATACTCTTAGCTTATCTTTATTATAAATTACTTATTAATCCTAAGATTCATTACCTTAGTCTCTAAAGCCCAATCTACTATAGCCTATAACCTACGAACTAGACTATAACCCTAGTATATTATTATAGTATATTAATCCCTAACTTCTATTAGCAGACCCTACTATCAGATAGCTAACTATAACACTTTGATTGCTCCTATTCAGTAAGTTAACCATTAATACCTACTAAATAGTATAGATCGGATATCTTCTCGCGCCTCCGCCAAATCACTCACTCCAGGAACCTCCTCCTCTTTATAATAGCTAACTTAAAACCCAGCTAAAGAGCTTAAAAGAGCCCCTATAGCTATAGACTCTAATAACGAGTTTACTCTTAAAAAAGATACCTATAATCGCCTCTAAGCAAGAGTCAAGAAAGGAGATAATAACGCCGCTAAAATCCAGACTATATATAACAAAACCGCTGCAGAACTCCAGGGCCTCAAAGAAATAATACAACAACTTAGCAACAGGCTATAGAGTATTATAGATTTAGAAAACGAGGTCCTCCGCCTCAGAAAACAAAATAATAACAATAACAACGAGGAACTCCAGAAGGAAATATAAACCCTACGCGCCGCCGCTAACATTATTATAAACCCCATGGGTAGACGATAGAAACTCAAACTCAGCCCCCTGATAACTCATAATAGCACCCCTGGATACCTCAAGGGATTCTTAATCCAGGTTAAGAACTACTAGAGCTTCCATCATAGCGACTTCACTAATCAGACTGAGAAGGTAGTCTATACAGCTACCTATCTTCGAGGACAAGCCCTCAAATAGTTCGAACCTATTCAGGAAGAATCCCTTAAGTATAAGACCCTGGACGAATACTCTACTAAGACCCGCGATATATATAGCAGCTTTAAAGGGTTTAAAGACGCTCTATGCTCTCTTTTCCAGGATCCTAATGAAAAACAGCAAGCTGAATGCGAACTATTATAACTTAGATAAACTAAGTCTGCTAAAGACTTTGCTATAACCTTTAGATAACTTAGCATTTAACTCAACCTTTTTAAGGAAACTAAGGTCTTTATATTCTACTAAGGACTCAAGGACGAAGTTAAAGACGAAATTATTAAAGTCGATCGCTCTAACGACTTCCTATAGTACGCTGAGCTCGCTGTTAAAATCAATAACTACTTATTCAAACGCCGCAAGGAGAAAGTTATAAAAAACAATAGGGACCTAACTCAGGACGCAAGTACTAGTAGCAATCTCAACACAAGTTCAGTAACTAGCGGAACGACAACAGACCCCGCAACAACTAGAACAACACCCGTCAAAGTACCGCCTATGGATAATACAGCGGACCCATAGATCTCAGTACGATAATAAAAAATCAGGACAAAAAGACCTAGAACCCCAAGTGCTATAACTACAATCAACATAGATATATCTCTCGAAATTGCAACAAGCCCAAAAAGCTAGGCTAGAAGCCAGCCCCAGAAAGTACGAAACAAGTTAACATGACCATAAAAATTCCTCACGCATCCATATCATAGACCGGATGCTACGACGACAATTGCCAAATCCACCTTAAAGTCAAAGAAATATCCGGACACTACCCCCTATACAGTAATCCCGGGCGATTAGGATACGATATAACTATACTAGGAACTAGGACCAAGACCATCGCCATAGTTTACCAAAGCAACAGCAAGCTCGCTAGAAAACCAGCTAAACAACTCGACGAGATGCTGCAAGTTTAGCAACTCGAGTCTATCACTAACCCAGCTCTCAAGACAATCAACGAACGAGGCCAAACGAGTTACGAAGCCTTAATGCCACTACACGCATAACGCCTAAAGAACTAGAGACCAATAATAACAAAAGGCTCGGACAACTCCAAGGAGCCAAAGCCATATATCTCAAACGAATTCAGGAAGAACTAAATAACTCACGATAGCACCAACAACTTAGAGCCTTGCTCTCACACATAGAACGGCAAAAGAACGCACGCAGAAAACCTGCTAGGATCGAACAAATTAACCAGGAACTTGAAGAGCAAGTCAAGGAGGAATCCGATAAAGAACCGGACTACTAACACAACCCCCTGGAGGAACAACGATTATTCAACCTTACTAATAAATAGATATTTAGAAAAAGGAGAAAGCTCGCCCTATAACTCGGATAAACCTCACGACGTTGCTCGAAAATATGCTCAGGCAGAGATCGCCTATAGGTTCACCCCTAGTATAGATAATACTAGCTCTAAAGAGGGATCTGAGGATAACAACCAAACCAAGCAGCTCTTAGCATATAAAGAAATCGACATAATAAAAAGCAAGCAGCAGCAACACTTCTACGGGGTATCAGCCAACCAGAGAGACCGAGATTCCACCCCCTAACTACACGTAAAAGACCATCCTGCTCTTCACGCTCAGCACAGACTCCATCGAACCCTCTACTAGCCCCAATGCATCTGTGACTAATACAAGGAATACATAGGAGACAAGCACGAACACCAGTTCTACCCCAGGAGGTACAACGACAACCCGATCCTAGAAATCTACTCCACTTCAGCAATAATAGGATAGTTAATAATACTATTCAAAGACAGCCTCGCAACCTTCAGACCCAGCCCGCAGTTTCCCATAAGATACTAACATAACAACAGCATAAAATAGGACGAATACCAGCAAGACGAGTACTAAGTCTACTACTAAGAAAAGGCATGCGCTTAGAGAATCGCGAAGAATAGACCAAGACCTCTATAGGTCAGGATCCGTGAAAACAGCCTTACTAAGGCAGTTAGGGAAGGAAAGCGAATCACCTACCTAGGATAACTAGAATAGTTAAAAACCTAGACTCGCTTATAAACAAAGGACCACGATAGGCAATAGCAACAAGGTCTATCTATACCATAACATAGAACCTATAAACACACCTGCAGCTCGCAGTCATAATCAACAAGGAAGTATTAATCACGCTAATAGATAGCGGATCAGAAGTTGATATCATAACACCTCAAGCAGTAAATCAACTATAAATACTATAGAAAGCAAAAGAATATAGCTATAAACTTAATAATATAAAAAGAAAATAAGTTAATTATAAAGGAGGAACTATTACAAACGAGACTATGCCCATCGGGATGAGTTACCTAAATTAGAAAGAATAAATCTAACTTAACCTTACTGAGATCAGATTATATAAGATCATATTAGGAATACTATAGTTAGAAAAGAATAGCCCACGGATAGATTAGAGAAGAGGCCAACTCTATTAGGACCACGGCGATTCAGTCCCTAAGCAGCACTATTAAGATTATGCCTCAAACCAATCTATATAACAAGGAGTAGCAAAATAATACCTCTGCTACCTCAAGGCAAAGGAAGCTATATTATAACTATTAATAATAATAGATCTTAACTAGAAGAACGATCTACTTCTATCTATCCTAGAAGAATATAGAGTTTATAAGCAACTCTTTATAGCTAAATTAGAGACCAGACTGCCTGAATATACTAGCTTTAACTACGAAATGAAGCTTAAGAACTATAATTTAATCAGATCTATAGACTCAACCTAATAGAAATAGAAATCCTAGATAAATACCTTGATAAAAACCTCAAGAGAGGATATATTAGACCTTTAATACCACTAGTAAGAAGTCTAATCTTATTTATACTAAAGAAGAATAGAAAACTACGGCTATATATAAACTACTATATACTTAATCAAATAATAATTAAGAACCGTTATCTATTACCCCTTATAGATAAAATAATAAGACTTATTCATAGAGCTAATTAGTTTATAGCCCTCGACCTCAAAAGAGCTTATAACCTAATTAGAATAAAATAAGGCAAAGAATAGAAGACCGCATTTCAAATATGAAAAGGATATTTCAAGTACCTCATTATACCCTATAGACTTACTAGTACCCCTATAACATTTTAAAACATAATTAACCAGGTTCTATGCAAATACGTTAATATCTGCATAATAGTCTATCTTAATAATGTTCTTATCTTCTTCCTAATACTTAAGAAGCATAAAGAAGATATATATTATATATTATAAGCCTTATAAGAAGCTAAACTCTTAGTAGAACCTGAGAAAAGCAAATTTCATATATAAAAAGTAGAATACCTCGGATATAAAATTACCCCTAGAAAGGTCTATATATTAGAAAATAAGATTAAAGCTATTAAAAAATAGCTAAAACCTAAAAACCTCATGGAAGTCTAAGGATTTCTAGGTTTTATTAACTTCTACTATAAGTTTATAAAAAGCTATAGCAAGATTAATATAGCTCTTACTAACCTTAGCTATAAGGATACCCCTTTTATATAGGAAGGACCCTAGTAAAAAGCATTTCAAAAGATCAAGGACCTCATTACTAGCAACCTAGTCTTAATTATACTAGATCTAATAAATCAATTCGAAGTTGAAACTAACTCCTTAGATTATACCCTAGGGGTATAATTATCATAATAAGACTTAGAAGGACGACTTCACCCTTGCGCCTTCTTCTCTTGCAAGCTCTACGGACCTAAACTCAACTATTGAATCTATAATAAGGAACTAATATTAATTATTAAAGCTTTTAGAGAATAGAGACCCGAACTTTCAGGAACTATTTACGAAGTTCTTATATATTCAGACTATAAAAACCTTTCACACTTTATAACCTCAAAGATACTAAATAAATAATAAATCAGGTAGTTAGAATTCCTTTTCAAATTTAACTTCTAAATAGTTTACTAGAAAGGATTAGATAATAGTAGAGCTAACGCTCTTAGCTAATAACTAGACTATAAAATCCTAGTACCTAAAGAAACCCACGTAATTCTCAAAGAAAACGATAATAGAGACCTAGTGCTAGCAGCTAAACTCTTAATAATAGCTAGATAATCTAGTACTAGCTTAACTAGCGAATTAGATAATAAAGCAATTATAGAGTTTTACGCTCGCCCTATATATAGTTACTAAGGAATTATAAAAACCTAGAAATAACTATAATAGTAATATAGAGAAAAGGTTACTAGTGAACGTATAGCAAAAGCGATTAAGGATTATAAGATCTGCTTTAAAAGCGAACCCGCTCGATATTAGCCTTATAGTATGCTATAACCTTTCCTAATGCTATAAACCGCCTAGTACTCTATATCCCTTGACTTTATTATTAAACTACTAAAGTCTTGAGAACCCCTTATAGGAGTATGCTTTAATAGCGTTCTTATTATTATAGACTAACTCACGAAGTACGCCTACTTTATCCCATATAAAGAAGCAAGTAATACTAAAGAATATACCTATATATTCCTTAAGTATATTATTACTAACTCTAGGATGCCTAAAGAAGTTATATTAGATAGAGATATGATCTTCACCTCTGAAGTCAAGAAGTTAATTATATTATAACTTAGCATTAAATAATTAATATCTACTACATTCTACCTTTCAACCGATAGATAAATAGAAAGAATTAACTAGATCCTTAAAACCTACCTCTATAGCTATATTAACTATAACTAAAGTAATTAGGTCATACTACTACTAATCGCCTAGTTTGCTTATAATAATATAATTAGAGAAAGTACTAAGGAATCCCCCTTCTACTTTAACTATAGATTTAAACTAACTGCTTATAATAAACCTCGAGCAAGCCTAGCTATAGTAAAAGCTCTCACCTTAGTATAATAAATCAAGGATATCTAAGATAGTATATATAAAGAACTCGAATTTATTAGATAATAGATAACACGATTTAGTAATAAATAAAGGATTAAGGGAATAACCTTAAAATAGGGAGATAGCGCCTATCCTATATAGTAAAATATTAAAACCGAACGACTAAGCAATAAACTTAACTATAAAAACTTAGACCCTTTAAAATCTTATAAGTTATCTTACTAATTAACTATGAACTAGAACTCCTATAAACTATGAAATATTACCTAGTATTCTATATTATACTTCTCAAGCTAGCCCTATGAGGATTATGCAAACCTGATCTCATTATTATAGAAGATAAAAAACCAGAGTACGAGGTTAAACGCATTATTAACCACGTTAGTATATTGGGAGAAGGATTTTACTTTCTAGTTAAATAGAAAAACTATAGATATGAGGATAATACTTAGGAACTATAATTAAATCTAGGAAACGCTAAGGAAGAAATTAGTAAGTATTAGAAATAGTACTAGGAATGCGAAGAAAAGTATTAATACTTAATGCCCCGATTAGCAGAATCACCTATATACTCAACTCGCTAGTACCTACGAATCTAGTAACCTCATAGGTATACTAGACTACTAATAGAAGTAGATCAACCGCAATAAGGAAAACCACTTATTCGCCTAGGAATACTAGAAGTAAACTAGGAACCTCCCGAGGATAGCGCTACTAGACCCTCCCCTACAGGAATTAATAGACTAAGACCAGCAAAGTCCAGACCAAAACTAAACTCCTGCTACTTATGGTTATTTAGCACCCCGCAGCCTGAAGATTACTTACTACCTAGCGCCCGTGCGCGTCTAGTATAGGGAAAATATCATCCTCCTTATCCACTTCCTATATACCACGTTCAAAGGCCTCGGTTTAACCCTCCCTAACTAACCGCCTTAGTTTCTAAATTCGACTCAAACAACTCGCAGCTTCTGCTATTTAGGTCTATAAGCAAGCAAACTCCTAATATAGAGCGAGCAACTCCTCCCTAGCCTTCTCCTCTTTCTTATCCCACTCCTTTTCTTATTTATTCAATTTCTATACGATAATAAAAGTCAGCTAAACACGCAATAAATAGGAATAAAAAGAAGACCTACTAAGATACCATCACAAGGCTTCTTATCCTCGATATACATACAACAACGAGAAGACTTCTCGCTAAAACGACAAGGCACCTTAGCCTGAAAACAGCAAGTACATAGCATATCGCTATCTAAGGAACGAGAATCGATATACTCGATCAAAGCCTCACGTTCGCAATCCTTAAGCTTAGTAGCCAACGACTTCTTTTTCGACTTTTGAACGCGACCTGATATAGTATTAGCATTATAGGTAAATCAGGAAACACGATTAACGGATCCCTAACCTAGGACTAACAACCTACTTATATTAGGTTTTGAGGACAAGACCTTTAGAGAGGGGACCTGATATTACAACCCGTTATGCATAGATAATAGTTAACCGACCTACCTAGGCGTCAGGCAGCTAAGGTAAGGTATTTATACCATAGGATCATAGGAATAATAGGGACTTACTTAGGAATAGAAGAACTATAGTATAAGTTATATAATAATAAGGAAGACTAATAAGAGATAAGTAATCCTTTTACTAAAACTAATATAAAGGTAAGCAATCTACTTCTAGGACCGCCTAGGAACTATTAGTCCTAGAATAATAGATCTATCTATGACTTATGTATAGTATAACCTAAGCCTAGCTTATAGTTAGATTTCTATAGCTCTTTAGTAATTAACTTAGTATTTATCCTTAGGATACTCCTAGCTTACCTTTATTATAAATTACTTATTTAGCTTAAGACTACTCACCTTAGTCTCTAAAGACTAATCTACTATAGCCTATAACCCATGAACTAGACCACGACCCTAGTATACTATTATAGTATATCAATCCCTAACTTCTATTAGCAGGCTCTACTATCGGATAGCTGACCATAACAAAAGCCTTTATACTTATTTATAATAAGTATTATAATCTCTATTATAATAGAGTCTCGAGAGGCCTGAGGTAATAAGGCTATTACCCAAGAGGCCTATTAATAGAGATATTATATAAAAAAAAGGCCTGCTATTAAGATCTCAAACTTTATAAGGAGTATTTAATAATAAAGAGGGTTATTATTAATAGGAGAATAAGAATATTAAACTTTAAATAGTAGCTCTATTATATTAAGAAGTTTAATAACTATATCCTATTTAGCAATAATAACCTATACTAGGCTAAACTAGAGAGGGAGGTATTTATAATAGATACCCTTAACCCCGACCTAAAACCGCTACTTAATAATATTATTAATTAAATAAACTACGCCTCCTAGCCTCTTAGAGAGATTAATATTAATAATACCCTTATAGAAGTAGTATTACTCTTAGTGAGCCTTAAACTTAACCTTAACCTTCTCGATAACCTTAATAATACTAATAAAGAGGTCTCCAATAATAATAATAATAATAATAATAATAATAATAATAATGGTAATAACGACGATAATAAGATTATTCTAGAGCTAGAGCTACTACTATTAATAGTACTAGCGACTCTAACGCTAGCGCTAGGTTACTAGTTAAGATACTATAGTATTAAGGGGGATATTAATTATTTTAAAACTACTAGCGAAGTTAGCTATAGTATAACAACCCCCCCTTTGATATAGAGGCGTTTCCAGGCTCTACCTATAGTAAGTAACGATACTATTATAGTTAAGCTATAGCGATAAAGAGTTACTAATTAATAAGAGATATTATAATAAAAGTTATATAAGTCGATAGCTCTAAGCTACAATATAACGCTATATTATTATATTATTAATTAATTAAGGTTCTTGATAAATAATAGCTATATCAAAAAGTAACAGTTTTAGTAATTTAGCGTAGAACCCCCTTCTTAACATAGTGCGGCGTTATTTGCCCCCCTACGTGAGTAGGGGATGTAAACGAGAGCCCGCGACGACCCACACCCCCGGGTAGTGGAAAGGCGGTGAACCGGCGAGGCCCCATGAGAACGGAAGATAGTCACCCCTGGCAGACCTAGCAGGGCAGGTGACAGCCGTAAGGCGGAGAACCCGCTGCACGTAGCCTATGTTTTCCAGACGTTTCTTGGGATGTCCCATCTGTTCCGGTCGAAGCGGAATTCTGCCGCTTGGAATTTACACTTCTTGTCAATCGTCGACTGTCGTCACAGCTTAAAGACGTGGTTCTGACGCCTTTTGCTCCACGCGCGAAGCTCAATCGAACAGGTGTCTTTGCGGCTACATGAGATCCCGCTCATTGTCTCTTGGGAATCTCACGGCTATTGCTGTAAGGATAGTGATGGACGTGACTCGACCCTGGAACGCGCTGATGCCGATCGGCTCGGATATTGCCGACATCTATAGCATTTCCCAGCAAACTTGGAATCCAATCCACAATTAGAACGCGATCGATTTGGGCTCTGTCCAAACAGTTGCCCAACTTATTTTCTGACTTTCACATCCTCTACTATTTTTAGTCATAGAGCTGGGCTGAGGAAGAAATGAAGCAAAAATGACTCTAAACCGTCAACTCTCGTTTCACAGAACATGTTCAAGGGTCATATGTGCATCCCTGAAGATGTCACTATCTACTTCTCTGAATCCAGTGATCCCCTAGTTTGTTTGTTCCGCAGCACCGGCCTCGGCCGGGCGATGTAAGCCGGAAACAGGGGACGCCGTTCCGCCACGGCGGCCTCCGGGCCTATAGACATTATGCGCGGGAGGCGATTGACTGGAGGACGCTCAACTTGAGGAGCGGTAACAGTGTACAGTAGTTATTTAGATATGTAGACTCGCTCTACACGACGTATGCCCTAGGGAGCGATCTGAGCCTAGCTCTGACGTCGAAAAATAGAACATCAACAACAACAACAACAACAACAACAACAACAACAACCCGTTTGTTTGTAGAGTCGCTTAGCACGGACTGAGTTCGGCGAGGCCGCCTTCTAATATTGTGGAAGACCAGTTTATAAGAGATATCTTCTAATTGGACATACTCTTCGCTCAAGAAGGCTCAGTGGGGACAAGTACCCAGTACTGTGTTACGACTCAATGCGTTGGGGCGCTGCCCGGCGTCACTATGCATTGCAGAATAGGGACTAATGATCAAAAATAGGTCACCACCGAAGCTTTGGTTTCTTGCTACAATGGGCTGCCCTGGCCTATAAATTACACATATCTCAAAATTTATTCCCAGAAGTTTAGAGATACTTTGACAGCCTCAAACATCAGTCACTCACTTGTCTACCACCGAAAAGCTCTTACGCATTTATAGCCTAGAGACTCATTATATTCAATCCTTCGCTAAAGATGATTGCTCAATACCTTTGCGCATTTCTCCTCGTGGTCACCTCGCTGACCTCCGCTGCAATCATTCGCCCTTTTGCCGTAAGTTCACCCATCAACTCGAACTAGCAACTGGTCTCTTACAAAGACGTAGGGAAACAATGCCTACTGGGCGGACATCGCGAAGACGCAAGGCGGCAAGGTTTGGCACTTTTCCGTCTACTCCGACGGCTACAAGCGATTCGACAGGGACGGTGACCGGAAGACCCTCGACTACCTCGAGATCGACACCATAAACAAGCGACTGACCGTCTTCAACGCTCAGAATGCATTCGACCTTGCCAAGCCGCGTCTGAAGATGCGCGAGGTTATTAAGGAGTGCTGGACGAGCACAGGTCTCAGAACCGCCGAGCTGAAGGAAGTCAAGGGCACCATGATCCAGAACGACGACATGAAAAAGGCTCTTGCAGACTGCCGCAAGACCTTGAAGTTGGGCGCCGTGGCCTCTTTCAATGTATTGGCCTCGGACAACCGCGACGCTCAGAAGGCTTGCTGGGCCAGGCTCGGAAAGACCGTCCTTGTTACCTCCATTAAGGAAGCCATTACCGATTTCAGCATCAGGAAAAAGCTTCTTAAGGTAAGAGTGGACAACTCGTGGCAAGGCGACAATATTCTCTTCACTTTGTCTGTTTGAATGGTGATCGCACCGAGGATATAGAATGGGTACAAGACAAGTGCGAAGATTTTATCTGGGATTACTGAGGCATTTAAAAAGTAGTGACGAAATGACCGACAGAATTCCTCACTCTCATCTACCGCTGGTGTCATGATCTGTTCAATCACTGTTAAACGAGACGTTTTCCTAAGCGCACTCGGAATCTTGACGAAAGCCTGCCTCGCTTAATTCTGATATCGTACATGACCAGGACGAACGAATGGACTAGCACCTGTATTTCTTAACTCATCGAACTCACAAGGACGAGATATAGAAGCAGTGGTTTGAATATCTTTTACTTGGTATCTTTGCAACAACAACATGGCCACCGCCAAAACAAAGCTAACTACGCTTCTTGTAGCCTCAACCCGAGCGCGAGTGCTACGACCCGTTATGCAAGGATAATAGTTGACCGACACGCCTGGACCTCAGGCGGTCAGGACAAGACATTTGTGTTGATCTTGGATATATTACACACATGCAAGCTCTGATCGCAGCATGTCCGATAGCACTTTCCTTTTCCGCGTGTTTCTCATCTCTTCATCTCCTTTTTCCCCTCCACTCAATTACCCGCTCTCTCACGTGCCGTCTGCTTCAATCCCTGCTATTGCTCTTCTGAGCCGAACTAACCGTTTTCTATCGGCTTATCAGTCTATCGATGTTATCATCCATCAAAAATTCATCAGACATCATATCCTTTCATGTCTTCTGATGTCGGCTCTAATGTCCTAATGTCAGATGTCTCTTGCTCTGTCTGTACTTGGTGCCTCCGAGGCTCCGACCTTGCAGTTCTGGCCACTCGGAGTCTTGCCAGACTTGCGTTAATTGCAGAGCAAAGGGCGCTGCTCACAAGTTCTAGAAAGGGCACTCCTCATCAACCGCTTCGCAAGGTGAAGAGGGGAAGCTTCTCCTGCACTCAGATTCAGTCCATTGCTCGCCGTCTCAGCCAAGTTATCGCCTCTTCGAGTGACGAAGGCCCATAAACTTGCTCCACCTGCAAAAAAACCTTTGTTTAATTTCTATTTAGGATTTATAGCAACTGTTAACCTCACCTTGCCAGACTTCGCTGCCTACCTTTACTAATACCTGCCTGTACAGAGTTAGTAACCGGCTTCTATACGTAGCGCTATGGAAGTTAGTCCTTAACTACTTACTGAACGTGAGATAAATATGCAGTTCAGCATTCAGAGAACAATCGCCTAATACTCAGTGGTAGCCAGCGCTGCTGCAATTATAATTAAGTTAATTTAAAACCACACAATTAGCTCGCTAGCGCTGCCGCAAGTGCAAACTATTCAACAAACAATATAAGTTAATCGATCAAAGTGATGCTATCACCACTTCCCAATTAAGCAATCCACTCCTCCCTCAGAATTGTTAAATACTTTAATATCTTATATACTAGCTAATAGGAGGCTATAGATCAGTCCCTGCCCTATTTATTTAGGCATGCCTAGCTACTAAAACATGCTACTATTGCTAACCTCGCTATTATTATATATATTATTAAGGTTATTCGGACCACCCTTATTATACTAGATAAAGGCGTATTTTCTTAAAAACTTAATAATAAGAAGATAGGATTATAGCAATTCGAATAGTATATTTAATATTGCAATTAGACGTTAACTACAAAAGTTTTTTATTATTATATATTATACTTATTATTTACCCCTATTACCTTATTAAACTTTATAATATCTACTATTGCCGTTACCTCCTCCTCTATTGCTAATATATATACGATCTTAGGCGCCCCGCGCTAGCAGATCTCTATATAGATCGAGGCAGCCCTTACTACTATTATCCCTCTAAATCCTATAATTAATAACCTACTTATTATTATTATTAGTAATAAGAGGTATATCCTCGAGCAGTACTTAACGCAGCGGAGAGGCTGGGGTCGATCTAGCTAGATTCGAGAGTATAGCGACTTCCTCGTTAAGGTTATTCAGGGCTAGGCTGCAGCCTCCTATTAGAGTTGCTAATAATATAATACTAGAGGGACCCCTAAGGTATTTAGTACCGCTGCTACCTCTGCTGCCTTAGAGCACTTAACTCAGTATATTATTATAAGCTTCCTACTTATATAAACTCCACTCTAATAAGGCTGAAGTAGCTATTATATTTATAGGATCTCTACCCTCTTAGATAAAGATTCTAATGCTAATACTCCCTCCTCTTTAATAGCCTTATTAGACCCTCTTTTATATAAGAGGGTATAGCGTAATAATAGCAATATCCCTAAGGCTAAGATCTTAACTCTAAGGGATCTCTGCATCGCCTCCGTCGTCTCTATTAACCTCCCTTTTACTTATTTTGAGAATACCTTCCTCCAATAGATCCTATAATACTATAGTACGGAGGTCGCTAGAGAGGTCTTATAGAGTTATATATCTATTCGGAACTACTTCTACGACTTCTAGTAATATAGGGAGGCCCTCGTAAAGTCAGAGCTCTACTTAGTAGTATCTAAAATATACCTTTTATTTAATTTATAGTTATCGCCTAATATCTACGCCTTTATAGGGGTTATATATTATTTTATTAATATTACTAGCATATTATAGTTATACCTCCTAGGCTTCTCTTAGTACTATAGAGACTATAGTAGTAATAACCTCTCGGAGACCCTCCTTAACGTCGTCGACTAATATAGGATACGGGACTAGATCGGAGTAACGATCTCTGATAATATAACTAATAATAATACCTACCTCCTTGCCTTTTACTAGGATATATCCCCCGAGATAATAAAAGAGGATATATAGGCCCGGCGTATAGGGTGCTATAGCTATATACTTAACCTCATAGCCCGGGCCTTTTTATTCAGTGCTAATAAGGAGACTCTCAAGGCTGAATCCGACTACTACTAGCTTATTAAATAATATAATAATAATCTTAACCTCTAGCATAGGCTCGGGTTTATTAGCTAGCTCCGGAATATCGTTAAGTATATCCGGGCCTCTCTATAATAGACTAAATAGTACTAGAAGGCTGTAGCTAAGATCGATAGCAACTCCGCTAACTTCTAGATCTTCTCCGAATCATCTTATAAGGCCTAGCTTATCCTAAATAACAATACTTACTAGAATAGTATATACCTTATGATTAAGAGAGCTATAAAGAAGAAGAACGAGATCTAGTCTTTTATACTATTAAATAATAATAATAATAACGTTAAAAAGTATATCCCAGAAGCGGATCTACTATCTTCTAACGACTAGAAGGTTCTTGCTAAGATAGGTATAATCCTAGAGCCCTTTTATTATCAAACGAAGAGGTATAAGGGCTAGGGGGTTAGTAATAGGCATAGTTAACTTTAGGAGGTTATAATAAGCTTAGAATACCTCCTTTCGCACCTTATCGACTAGAAGACCTACTATAACTCCATGATCTCTCTTAACGATCCTTTTGAGGAGTTGCAGCTATTATAAACCCGTTCAGGATAACCCTAACGTAGTTGGTATAACTAACAAGCCCTCCCCGATTACGTGCGCAAAGACTAGGCATCTCTAGCCTTATAGGCAGCCTCGCGATTCGACTCTCTTAACGAGTAGTAGTAATCCTTCCTCTGTAGTAGTATTAAGTAGTCGTAGTAGAAGCTCTTATATTATTATAATAAGTTAGGGGACTCTCTACTGCTTTCTAGTATGATTATCCTCTATCTGTTATTTAGGATCTTATATTTACGAGATATATAGAGTAGTAACTACTAAGAGGGATAGGTTGAGAAGGCTTAGAATATGCTCACGGAGTACTTTAATAAGTAGTATCGTTAGTATAGCATAGAAGAGGATA
This sequence comes from Colletotrichum sansevieriae, assembly GCA_026260285.1. Classification (NCBI taxonomy): domain Eukaryota; kingdom Fungi; phylum Ascomycota; class Sordariomycetes; order Glomerellales; family Glomerellaceae; genus Colletotrichum; species Colletotrichum sansevieriae. Next base: position 67,244 of record JAOQIF010000426.1, read on the forward strand.
TCCCTAGCCCCGCTAGCCCTGCTATTAACTATAAGGCTCGGGATAACGATAATACTTACTTCTAGCAGTAGGTTAATAGCTAGCGCAGGCAGACCCCACCCTAGATAGATAAGCTCGATCTATACCTCTATTAACCTCTAGAGAAGACCTCCGATCCTATCTAGTAGTAGTTAGATTATTTAGAGACCTTCCCAGCGCTCTCCTAGCTTGTAATTAATATCTTCGCTATGCTAGTAATAGCAGCTAACTACGAGAGGGCTTTTAGTATTATAAAGTTAACCCTCACGTCGTAGAGGATAAGTATAAAGCCGGATATTATAGAGAGGCTCTAGCTATTAAAAAACTAGATCAAAAGGGGGGTTATACTACCGAATAACAGCTTTAGATAGCTAGGGTTAGTTTGGGGGTCAAAATTGACTTGATTGCACTTGCGGCAGCGCTGTAGCTCGCGCGTGGACTCGAAGAGGTGTATGCTGCCTCAAGGCAAGAAGTTAGCGACTATCGACTCTTCAGTAGGAGCGGGAGGGAATGGGAGGAACTGAGCTCTTGAGATCTGAGACAGCTAGGCAGGACAGGGCAAGGCAAGGCAAGGCAGGCCACACGAGATAGTGCATATCGGTCTTTAATGGCGCCGGTTACGATTCGAACGAGTGATAGACGTCGTAGACGCGTCCTGTGTCACGTGGTGTCTTTCGTTATTAGCGAATCGGGGTAGTTAAGGCGGAGTAATAGCACCTATCCCGGTATCTAGAAGGTTAGTATAGTACTTAGTAACCTTTATATCTATAAAAACGGGGTCTTTCCTATACTAAATAAAGACTTAGTAGTAGTTATTAACTACCTTAATAATCTTAATTAAAACTTTAACTAGAAGACTTAGAATAAGCTATAGGATACTATAAACCTCTGTGAGTAATCTAAAGTTATAAACTAAATCTTTAAAATACTTAAATATAATAATGAAGCTATAGGTATCTATGATTAATTTAAATTAAGTTATTAAGATACTAACGTTAAAATACATATATTTTACTAAAATCTTTATTATAATATATTGCTCTAAGTATTAAAAGAACTACTAGTTTAAAAACTACCCTCCTAATAATATTACCATAATTTAAACTTGGAAATAGTTTTATTTTATACTTTAAGGTTTATATGATGATAAAGATACCTTAAAAAGGAGTATCTTAACTTAATTGATAATATTAAAACGGAGTTTAAATATATAATATAGTTAGGCCTCTAGTGTCACGAGCCAGGATGATATCGCAGGGAAAGGGGCTTATCGGGCTACCCTGGGGAAGTCCATTGGGGGGGGGCACCGGGTGGCCCCCTAGATAAATCCTCTAGCCCTCACGCACCCTCACGTAGTAGGTTAGAGGGCTAGAGAAGAATGTTCAACCTTGGTTATACCTATATACTAAGTCTCTCACTCTGCACCGCACCCTTTTGTGACACGTTGTGACACGTTCTTCTCTCATACTAATACCAATAGGGGTGCAGACCGTTAGAGCAGTGCGACGTATAATAACATAATACCTACCTATAAGCCTATAGGATCCCCCGCTAGATAGGAGCTACTAAATAGCTAAACTCAGGATAGGATACCTACTAAGCGGAATAGTAGTGAGGGTACTAGTAAAGAACTAGGTAGTTAATTAATAGAGGCTAAATTAGATTAGCTTATTAAGAAGGAAGAATAGAAGGGTTAACTAAAGCATAAATAAGAATATCTTAAGGCCTTAAGGGCTAGTAACTATTAACCTTAGTAAGTAACCCTATTACCTCCTAGGTAGTTATTAGTAATAATCCCGAGGCGAAGAAGCACTAGTTAGAACATTAGGGGAAGCACCAGCTAATACTTAAATATAGAGGGGGCACCTAGACTAACTTTAATTAATTTACATTTAATCTTAAGGCGTAGTCTAAAATAAATAAGATTATATTAAACCTTAAGAAAGTGCTATTTATAACCAAGTATCTAGAGGGATTAATAATAAAGCAATAGACATTATACCTTTCTATTAATTATAATAATAAGGTAAAGGATATTACTTAGATAATAATAAAAGACTAGTTAACTAATAGCATAGCTAATATAGGGTCTAGAACCCTTAGTATATAAACCTAGCTTAATTAGGCCTACTAGTAGCTAGGATAATTATACTAGAGCTTTATTAATTACTATAAAGGAATTAAGGCGGAGAGCCCCTCCTAATAACTAGAGGAGATCTAGGTAGCTAATATAATAGCTAGGCTAGACCCTAAGCTCTAATATTATATTATAGCAAATAGATTACTAAAGTTATAGCTTAACCTTAATATAAGGGCTAAGAACGCTAAACCTGTAGTTAATATACAAGTATATAAGGCGCTAGTAAGAGACTATGGGATTAATAATAGCGAATAATAACTAGAGGGCTAAACTACTGATTCAGAGGGATAAACCGAGGCTATAAGGGGGGACTATAGTAATACTAATACTTACTAAGAGGATACTAAGGACTCACTATAGGATACTAGGAGGGAAACTATTTATTATAGTTATAAAAGAAAAGGCTATATCTCACTAAGGTGCCTATACTATAAGAAGTATAGCTACCCCTACTATAAAGGTAAACCCTACCCTAGCGAATAACTATAGGAGGACTAGGTAGTAACGCAGGTAGTTTAGTAGGATAGCAACTAGCTGTATTATATTAAAGTAATAATATAGGTCTAGGTAGTGATGCAAAAAGCCCATGGGTACCAAAATGGGTAGTACCCAAAATCACCCACGGGTACTCTACGGGTACCCAAATTACCCATAGGTCTGGCCTATATTAAAAGCCCATGGGTAACGCAGCCCATAGGTTAACCTGCCTATAGGTAGTCTACCTATATATAAATAACTATATAGAGTAGTTATAAATCAATCTTAAGGATCCTATTAAAAGTAAGGTATATTTAGTATAAACTATTAATTTGCAATAGTTAATATAAAATTTATAAACTATTTATATTAAAAGATAAACAGAACTAGGATAGCTATAAAAAGATTACTATAAGTCCTTTGAATATAAAGCATATTCTAAGTTATATAAAAGCAAGTAAAATCTTGAATTTAATCGCTATTAGAACTAGAGGAGATATAGTAGGAATATTGCTAGGTAGTCCTCTTTCGCTTCTAGCGTTAAGTCCTAGACCTAGTATCTGAGGATATACTAGATAGTTACTAAGATATAGGGGGTATAGGGGAGTAGCTAAGGTAAGAGAGTTAAATTAAGAGCTATTATTTCTAAGTACTTAATAAGTTATACGAGTGCTTATTAGCAGAACTATCGCTATTATTATTATTAGAAATAGCTTAACTTAGCCTAAGAGTAGGCAAGCGAGGTCTATCTCCTTTAAAAGTAATAGAGATATTTATTATCTTATTAATAACTATTAGATAGTTTCTAATCTATTCCTTCTCTAAGAGAGCAGAGTATTAAAAAGATTCTCTAATAATATAAAGCTATTCCCTAGTAGCTTCTATAGTATTATTATTAGAAGCTTCCTTAAGTATTATCTAAGCTAACTAGGTTTTATATTACTAGGTAATCTTAATACTTAAGATCTTAAAGATAGTCTTAGCTAAAAGGTTAAAGCGAGAGTAATAATAGATAAAGCGGGCTAGGCTAAAGGAGCGTTTAAGGGGGATAGATATTAGTTAAATATATAAGTAGTCCCGAGCTATCTAGCAAATACTATAGAATTAAGGATAGCTACTTTCTAAGCAGGCCTAGAATTCTTGCATAGTTTCCATAGGATATATAACTAAATATATTAGATATATAAACGCTTAGTATAAAGTATAATATCTTACCTATATTGAGAAAGTCGTTATAAATAGCCCTAGCTTGCTGATATGTTGATATATTTCCCTATTCTAAGTTAATAATAGGGATTACTATAAGGGATTGCTATAATTACCTGTTTTTTTAGACTGCGGGATATTAAGCTATAGAGCATATATCTTAGGCCTTGGGTTGGAGGTTAATAGGAGTCCTGTTATTATAGGTCTGAATGATATTCCCTTATATATAGATTAATAAATGCTTATTATACCTGAGTTTATAAAGTAGTTAAAGAAGGGAGATCCTCAAAGTAATTTATAAAGTCGAATCGGGTATCCTAGGTACTTAAGACCGAGGTACTAGGTTTAGGGGTAAGTAAAGTAGTAATACTATAGATATCAAAGGAATCTTCAGAAACTATCTTCTTAATATATATTAGTAGCTTCTCTTATCCCTTTTTAGTAGCTTATAGAAGGTTCTTAACCTAT
>JAOQIF010000427.1:0-71424 GCA_026260285.1 Colletotrichum sansevieriae
TAATTTTTTTCATATTTTTTTTTTCCCCTTTTTTTTTTTTTTTTTTTTTTTTTTTTTTTTTTTTTTTTGGGAGACTGAAGACTCCAATCTCAAGCGCGAGACATCCTCATTTTGGATACAATCCACTTCGGCTTATCGAACCGAGAATGGATTCGGACACATGCCGAGGGCCTGTGCTTCCGGCAACGCATGAGTGCCTACAAATACAATTACGACTTACGCCCGCCAATTCTCGACCCCATTTTGTGCTGTGTTTGTTGATGCTCGTTTTGACGAACCGCGGGAAAATAATAAGATAAGGAACTCTTCAGTCAACATCGTAGTCCCTCACCCTTGATTCAGATTGGTCAACCTTTGAATTCAAACCATCGCGATGAAAGACTGCCCGTCATGTGATCGGGTGTCGGACACGGTGTAGTTGCATGACTCAGGTTACATAAATAAGAGAGATAGGGGCGGGGCTGATACACTGGATACCAAGATACGCCGACTATCGGGGACGGTACCCCGGGCTACGGTCCCGTGCCACCCCTCATTTCCTGTTTCCCACCGGGTTGTTCATTGGCCACCCACCGACCAGCTCAATGGACATCGGACAGACTTTTGCGCCTCAACTAAGCCGACCGTTGCGAGTTGAGTACCAGTCTGTCGCGTTTTGGTCACTCGAAGAGCGCATTTTTTTTGTGACAAAAATCCCCTCTGTGAAAGCGATCGCGATGCCTGCTCAAACACCTGGCAAGCAACGGTCAGCTAACGCGTCAGTCCACATGACCTCATCGACTACACGGTTGGAAAACTGACATAATAGGTAGTTGCAACACCTGCAGGCGTCGAAAGGTGAAATGTTCGGGCGAGCAGCCCTGTCGCAACTGCGTCAGGAACAAACTTGATTGTGAATTTGGCGCAGGACGGCAGCGGTACTCAGAAGCGTGGGCTTTAGACGCTACCTGGCTGCCAAGATCATCTCAGCTAACCTTCCCAATAAGATATGTCCAAGAGCTGAGGGCAACGGTGACTCGTTATGAGTCCCAATTAAGGGGTAAGACACTAATCTCAATTCCTCTCCCTTCGCGTTGTAATTCGATGTAACCAAGATTAGTCTAATCGTGAGCTCTCATAGAACTCAAGTCGGCAACGCCAGCACCAGCACCGGGTGGTGTCTCAGTGGCATTAGAGAATACTCTCGGCATTGCTCCTACAGAACCGACAGGGGAAGTACCACCACCACCAAGTTATTGTAAGCATACTCAGGCCTCATATCAGAGCATATGAGCTTACACAATGCCGCAGCCTCAATAGAACGCGCTCCTGGTCCACTATTCGAACAGCGGGTGCGGAACCTATTTCATGAGAACTCTGGGAGGGACACAGCACAAGGATCTCCAGAACATGATTCTCCGGAAATGCCGATGCACGATGAACAGCAGGACGCCCCGTTTACCTCAGAATGGACCTCGACAGAAGAGCTCATCAGGGGTATTCCTCCCCAGACGATGCCAGGCGAGGCGGAGTCAAATCGTCTCCTCGGGCTGTTTAACGACTACATGGGTGGAAACCAACACTTCATCGATCAGAGGACGTTTGCGGACAACTTGACCTTGCTCTTCCAGAATCAAGCTACGCGGGCTAAGCAGATGAACAGTCCCTGGTTCACGCTGTACTTGCTGGTGATGGCCATGGGCAAGCTGATGGAGGCTGACAGGAGGATTTACGATGGTCCACCGGGGGCGTTCTACTTTGCAGAAGCTATGCGCCGTTTTCCGCCACTGCACAGTATCAGTGAATATGGCGTCGTTGGTGTAGAGATATTGTGTCTTGCGACAACATATCTTCAGTGGTGTGACAGGAAGAAGGATTCGTACTTCTTCGTAGGGCATTCTTTAAGCCTTCCTTTGGGCTTTCACTGCTAACAAGGTGTAGGTCGGAACCGCTGTCCGACTGGCTCTGACATTGGGCTGCAATCTCCCCTTCGCTGAGCAACAATGTTTACCATCAGAACGGGCTCACCGCACAAGGATATGGTGGACTGCTTATATGCTCGATCAGTACGTTGGATCCCCAGCTCCAGGGCAAATCAGATACTTGGGCTAATTCAACTGGCGCCAGGCGTATATCTGCAGGACTCGGCTTGCCAGCATCTGTCGATGACCGGCAGATTACGTTTGACCTCCCGGGTCCATCCCCTGGTTTTGAGTCACCCGAAGCACTCAACATCAACGTTCGTATTGCCCGCGCAACCTCCGAAATAATGACGTGTAAGTATCATGACCCATGACAGCTCGTAATCAGAACAGTTGGGCTAACCAAATTTTGCTCGCAGCTTTATACAGCAATGGCGGCCTGTCTCAAGGCGACTTAATCAAGAAAATGCGAAATGTCCTGCAATCATTATATGATACGGGTCGTTCTATTCCAGCCAACATCGCTATAGACTTCAAGAGCAAAGAGCTGGCGGTAACAAGATCAGGCTCATCTCTCTACTTGAGGTTGTTTTCGGTACGTCCACTCATATTCGCCACTTATCCTCGCCGAGGCTTACTGACGCAGGCGATTATCCTTTGCATTCGACCGATACTTCTTCAAAAAGTCAAAGACAAAGTTCAGGACACCCAGAAACAGATCGTGACGCCCGCTATTTCGCAGCTCTGCTTGCTCTGTAATGAGGCAGCCTTGAGAACTATCCGGATTTTGTACGCCATGAAGAAGCAAGATGAGATTGGTCGGTTCTTTTCTTTCTTTCCTATTCCGAGACCGTGGGACTGATTTCAAATAGCCCCGTTTGCCTTCTTTGATTTGGACGCAGCGTTCTCGGCAGCATTCGTGCTCATCATGCGAGGCTTTGCGCATAAGAATGACAGCCAAAAACCACCGCCTCCAGAACTGCGCCAAGCTGTGGAAGTGCTAGAATATCTGTCCGCTGCGGGTAACAATGCGGCGTCGCATCGTTTGAAGGAAATTAAGCAACTGGAGTCCTACGTATGGGCCTCCAGATACCGTCCGGCCGAAATGGACAATGACGTGCAGATGAAGGACTCTGGAACCCCGCACAAACAACCCCACGCCGGGGGATCCGGCGCCACGGGAACTGCGGGGCAGTCTGGAGAAGGCTCGGGGTCCCAGGCCGTCGTATCTCCACCCGATCCAAGCCCTTCTACCCAGCCTTCGTGGGATGGAGAGATGTTCGGCACAGAATCAGCCGAGTCTTACGACCCTGATCAGCTCTTTGGGCTGGACCTGAATGGAAGTCTTGGACAAGAATTCAGTTTGGAGGCCGAGGGTATTTACGCAAGTTTCAACGACCCGACACTTCCGCTTACCGGAGTCGATCAACTGGACTGGGCCGAGTTGGAGAAGATGATGGCGCCGGGTGGATACGGATCATGATGAGAGTCTCAATCGTCGCACGACTAATTTATCGCTGCCACATGCATATTGCCGACTTATGTCACATTGTCGTCGGTAACTTGATGTTCGATTCACAGCGTCTGATTGGTGTCTCATGCATCAGGATGCTTTCCATTCGGCCGTCGGCAATCTGGAAAGAGGTGGTTGTGATCAAATAAGCCAATCGGATGAGGACCGCCGATTTCGGCTGCCAGACCGAGCTCTACCCTGGATTTCTCCGCGACAATCAAACGCCATCGGAAGAGATCCGAGCTCTTCCGTAGAGAGCATTCTCATCCCGAGCTGCAATCGAAGAAAGCTGGAATGGCATCAAATATATTTAACATCTGGCTTCGGACCCCGTCGGACTGTTTCAAGTGACTGGCAGATGATAAAGTCTCATTAGATAATTTCGATAACTTGAAAATTCACAATGGCCCAGTCCAAAATCTCAGACAGCGTTGCCATCCTCGGTGCCGGCAATGAAGCATCCCGTCTAATTCTCACCGACGAAGCGGTCAAATTCCTGGCCATCATCCACCGCAGTTTCGAACCAACTCGCAGAAAGCTCCTGAAGCTGAGAGAACAACGCCAGATCGAGACCGACCAGGGCAGATTACCCGACTTTCTTCCCGAAACCAAGCACATCCGCGATGACAACAATTGGAAGGGCGCATCGCCCGCCCCTGGGCTCGTGGATCGCAGAGTTGAGATTACCGGACCCACAGATCGCAAAATGGTTGTGAATGCACTCAACTCCGATGTCTGGGCCTACATGGCTGATTTCGAAGGTATTTTCCCATCTCGTTCATTTCACCTGCGACACGCGGCTTATAGAAATTAGATTCAAACGCGCCAACCTGGGAGAATATGATCCAGGGCCAGGCTAATCTGCACGATGCGATCCGTCGTCAAGTTGATTTCAAGATGGGCGAAAAGGAGTACAAGCTTAGGACCGACCGCATCCTCCCGACCTTGATTTGCAGGACTCGTGGCTGGCATCTGGATGAGAAGCACTTTACAGTTGATGGTCAGCCCATGTCTGGAGCTCTGTTCGACTTTGGCCTGTATTTCTTCCACAACGCCAAGGAGCTGATCTCGAGGGGGGCTGGTCCTTACTTCTATCTGCCAAAGATGGAGTCGCATCTTGAGGCCAGGCTGTGGAACGACGTCTTCAACGTGTCTCAGGACTACATTGGCATTCCTCGGGGTACGATCAGGGCGACGGTGTTGATCGAGACTATCAGCGCAGTTTTCGAGATGGACGAGGTGAGTCTCGCAACCACCGCTTTCACTTTTATCATGGTGCTGACCGTCCTAGATCATCTACGAACTGAGAGACCATAGCTCTGGTCTCAACTGCGGGAGATGGGACTACATCTTTACCTTCATCAAGCGCTTCCGCAACCGCCCGGGGTTCATCCTACCTGACCGTTCCGACGTAACGATGACCGTTCCCTTCATGGATGCGTACGTGAAGCTTCTCATCAGCACTTGCCATCGGCGCGGTGTTCACGCCATGGGCGGTATGGCTGCTCTCATCCCACGAAAGGACGACCCAGATGCAAACGCAAAAGCAATGGAGAGCGTTCGTGCGGACAAGCTTCGCGAAGTCAAGGCAGGGCACGACGGTACCTGGGTCGCGCACCCCGCGTTGGCATCGATCGCGAGCGAGATTTTCAACGAACACATGCCTACGGCCAACCAGATCTTTGTTCGGCCCGAGGTCAGCGTCACGCGCGACGACCTCCTCAACCCGGTTGTTCCTGGAAAGATTACGGATGACGGTGTGAAGAAAAACTTGCACATTTGCTTGGCTTACATGGAGGGCTGGCTTCGCGGCGTTGGTTGCAGTGCGATCAACTACTTGATGGTGCGTCCAAGTCGAAATTCCCCAAGAATCACCCACATCATTAACGTGCCACAGGAGGACGCTGCCACAGCCGAAGTGTCGCGGACGCAACTCTGGCAATGGGTTAAGCATGGGGTCAGCACCGCCGAAGGCACAAAGATCGACAAAACTTACGTGCTCAACGTTCTCGACCAGCTCACGAAAGACCTCACTGGCTCTGCACCGTCAAACAATAAGTTTGAACTGGCCGCTAAGTACTTGCGGCCGCAAGTGACAGGCGAAGACTACGCCGATTTCGTGACGACGTAAGTGCCGATGGTTCCAATACCCAGCAGCGAGACGCCAAGCGCTAATCTTTCGCAGATTGCTCTATGACGAGATCACCTCTGTCGGTCCGACAGGGAAGCTATGAGCGAGCATTTCGCAATTGGATTATCGGGGGACTTAGAGGCGCTGGACACGCACAGACATGATGATCTTGTAGCACAGTGATGCGCATGGAATGATGCAATGACAACTCTTTCAATGATACAGTCGAGTACACAACCAGTACTTACCAAGCACCAATCGCTAGGATGCTGATGTTGAAACTTCAGTGATCAATGAGTAATGCAGGCACCAGCCTACCGAATCGGTCGTCGCTCTATTCGATGTCGTCAACCCTCGTTGTGCCCGACTACATTCCTTACCCGGTTGGCGATGATCTCGTCGGCCTCCGGAGAACCCATGTGTTCCCTCCCTTGAATGAGTCTCGCCTCCTTAGGAATGCCGTGCTTGAGTGGCAGTATGGTACCCTCAATAGGGAAAATACTATCCTCCACGCCGTTGATAAGCAGCAGACGTGCAGAAGGCACAACGAGGATATTGTTATCCAGTAAGCTGAAGCGCGACTGAGCTTCCTTGGCAAATTGCTCAACTGTAACATAGCCGAACTTGTAAGCTAGACCTTGAGCTAACGCGAAGGGGTTTTCCCTATGATTGACGGCACGAATCCATTCGGGGTCGAACAGCCACCTCCTTGGGCAACGACCGCAAGCAATCGCTTAGGGTGTGTGTGCGCGACTCGCATAGCGTAATAACCACCGGTGCTCTGCCCATGAACCACAATGCGTGAATTGTCCGAAGCCTCGCGCGTTTGTGACCTTTTCTATCCAGTTGAGCAGACTGGACCACAAACGGTCGAGCGAGTCCGGGGCGTTTCGGGCGGCAGTGCAGCCGCCCTTGCCAGGGACTTCAGCGCTGACAAAAGCATATCCCAAGCGATTCCAAGCGGTGTTGAGTCCGGTGAGCTCAGTTCGATAAGCTTCCAAGTATAGAATAATAGGCCAACCGGATTCAGGTTTCAGTCCGTTTGGAACACGGATATAAACCGTTACTGCTAAAGTGGGTGACTCTCCTGCAGCTTCAGAAGCATGAACATGGGGAACAAGAGCCTCCTCGTTCGAGGTCTCCAAATGCGGCGAAGCGGCTATGTAAGCTTCCTTATTGAGCTTCCAGGCTTCATCGCAGAGCGTGCACATTCCAGACCCATCAATCGCTGACAAAATCACACCACAGCGCCTCAACATCAACTCTCGGCCCTTGCTCTGAGAAGCAGAATTTATACTAGAATTTTCTAGGTGAAACCACAAACTGCTCAGAGGAGGCTTCCCGACAGAAAAGCCGGAATTTTAATTTGTAGAACACACTCCTCAAGCCACGTCTCTTTTAGTAATGATGAAGGTTTATAGCTAGGGAGATTGCCGAAACTTGAGGTGCGTAGAGAACTACGCACATGTCCCGCACAAGAATCTCTTACTATTGGAGACTATGTAGAGACTGGTGTCTTATCGATAGTCGAATGGATTATGATGTCAGCACATGCGCTCCCCAGCATGCTCGTCGCCGCCTACCAAAATTTCCTAGTTGGACGCCTCGAGTTGAGTCAGACGCGAATTCACATGTACAGCTGCATTTATGATACTGTCGGCCTGTACCATATCAAGGACTTTCATGAAATTTACTTTCACTTTGTCGGTTAATACCCAGTTCTTACTTCGGGTTCACTGGTGAGTTCATTCTTCCGTGTACGTATCCGATTGATTGAATACGTAACATTTCATCACGGAAGCACAATGTCACGCGATGTAACAAGCTTTGACAACGACTTCATGTATTGCAGATCCCAACTAGTCAACTCTTCCACCAGATACAGATATGTCTAAGTAAACGAGTGTTGGAATGAAAAGGCGCAAAGGCCAAACATGACGCCGCTCAGGTGTGAACAACTCAGTTCTCAGGGAAGGCTCCGCTGTTGCAGATGTCGGCCTGGCACGTGTTGGGCTGGCGCTCAACATACACCCAGTCGCTGGAGTCGGAGAAGTACCCAAGGGTCGAGCCTGCTTCCAACGCCAGGCACTCGAGAGTTCGTGGGTTGTAGCTGAAGGCGCGGCAGTTGCTGAAGAGGTCGCAAGTGTTGGCGCAGGTTTCGATGCTGATGATGGCGGGGAACGAACGCTGGTTGGCGCTGAAGCCCCTTCCGCAGATGGGATTGGCGTAAGTGCAAGTGCAGAAGCTCAAAAGGCTCAAAGGAGTGTACGGGAATCTGTTCCCAAAGGTTTGGCAGAGGTCGGGTCCGGCGGTAGAAGAAGGGGTTACATCAGTGGTCTAGGGGATTTCGACCGTCAGCGTAGGCAGGGGGAGCACGATCGAAATCCCGTCCGAGCTCTCGCCTACCGTAGAAGAGGGGTCTTCCGACGTCACAGAGACCACGCTGGTAACCAGAGTTGTGGGAAGCTCAGTAGAAGTGATTTCGAAGTCGATGGTTGAAGAGGGCTCTTCGGAGGTAGCGGTGACGGAGGGTTCATCATCGGTCGGGGTAGCGGTAGGCCCCTCGGTCTCTGTGGACGACTCGTCGCTTTGGGTAGCGGAGGGTTCCTCGGTCTCAGTGGCAGAAGGCTCCTCGGTCTCGGTCGCAGAGGGCTCGTCGGAGGTAGTGGCGGACGGCTCATCTTCGGTCTGTGTAGCGGAGGGCTCCTCGGTCTCAGTGGCTGAGGGCTCTTTGGAGGTGATGGCGGACGGCTCAACTTCGGTCTGGGTAGCGGAAGGCTCCTCCGTCTCTGTCGAAGAAGGCTCCTCGGTCTCAGTCGAAATAGGCTCCTCGGTCTCGGTTGCGGAGGGTTCGTCGGAGGTGGCAGTGGGTCCGAGGGAAGAGATGGTGATGGTCGGCGAAGCCTCATCGCTTGAAGTGACTCCCGGCGTGGAAGTGATGCGAACGGTGGTGGTCGTGACTCCTGTAGTGTCAACGACTGTAACATAGTCGTAGTCGTAAGAGGTGCCAGTGAAAGTACTAGTTCCGGGCGCAGTGACGTAGATGAACGAGGGCGTGACGCCCCAGCAAGAGCAAGCGCTGCGGTAAGCCGATGCGCCGTCGCAAGCTGACGCGTAGACGGGGACGGCCTGGAAGCTGGACACAAGTTGCCGGGCATCGATCTCGCCGACGTTGCGGCGGTCGGGGCCGGCGAAAGTAGTGACGGTAGGCGGCTCGGGCAAGTCGTCGCTGACGGTCGGGATGACGAAAGGCGTCACTGTGGTCGTGACAGTGACAGTGGAGGGAGCGACGGTAAGCGTGAAAGTGGACGAGCTGGTGGCGATGTAGGTGGTGTCGAATTCGGAGAAGACGGTGAATGTAGTCCTCTGGAAGGATGAGCAGTCAGCTCGGTGCGCAGCCTGGCTAGCTAGGCCCCTTCGAGTTCCTGTCACAGCTCGAGCACAGTTGTTCTATTGAACTTGTTAGCATATTTTTGTCCTTGTTTTGGACGAGAGGCTTCAATTCCCGATGGGCGTCAAGCCAGTTGACACATACAGCATTGCATTGGGCGTCGGCCAATCCAAAGGCTGCCGCGGCGGCGGCGATGTAGACGTTGAACTTCATATTGATAGAAGAGCGAATGATTAGTCTGGGTTGACTGGAGCTGAGTAGAGTGAATGACTAGGTTGCTGTGATGATGAACCAAACGTCACAGGGAAGAGTGGAAGCACCAGTTTATATAGATGATCAAGAAAGCATGAGGCTCGTGTCTTCAGCTATCCTCAATATCACCGCCGCTCAGTTCTTTGAGACCGTTCACCTGAGCTTTCCATGAAGCCTCAGACAAGGGCATTCCAGACGGGTAGGATGAAACGGTCTGCGAATGTTGAGCGCGTCCCTTTACAAGTCACGAAACTTGCTTTCGTCAAAACAAGACGCTAGAGGACTATGACAGCGGCTGAGAAAAAAGCAACACTTAACGGCTTTACAGACACTTACCTCACATGCAGCCTCACTCGCTCTGGACCGCCCTGTAGATCAGGGAAGCTGACCGCATATCCCAATCCAGCCGCGACGCCGTCAGGTTAGGCTCTCGTCATCATCACGGCATATCGATCTCGCTGAAGCTTACCTGAAATACACAACAGACCAGGGTGGCATGCGGCTCGGCCACTACCGGCCGGTGTGGTTGGCAGGGCAGGGGCCGGGGAAGCGAGCACTTCCCGGACATGCTCCCTTGTCTCACGATCTGACGATTTCCGCCAAGTTGAGCTAGACACTCCTCGTGGCCAACTTCACTCGGAAACTAGGCAGTAACAACGCCACCCTCGCCCGAATATGCCACAAAGTTCTCTGAGCTATGAATACATGACGAGATCATAGTTCAACGGAAAAGGTTCGGTATGAGAATGACTTTCAATAACCCCATGTGCATTCTCATGTATGTTATGTCTAATGCCATGGATTTTCGTGAGTATGCTGAACCAATAAATAGAGAAACGCATAACCGCACCGGAGTCGTATTGACGATGCCTAGTTGTGGGGAGACCTCCGGCACGTGGGGATGGGATAGATGCTGCGAGAGGTTGAATCATCAGTTCAGCTTGCCCTCCCTTAGTAGCCTTATGTGTAACCTGGGGGGTGGAAAGGGAACGAGTTCACTCTCGTGTAAGTTAGCGCACATTCCCGAACACCCTGCCAAGAAGCCTAGCTGAGAGCTCCTCGCAAGACTCGTCAGAGCCACCATTCCAACAAGGTGGCGGGATGGCGGGACGGCGGAATACGTCCGGGAGACTCTCTAGGTCGCCCGGATTTGACTCAAATGAGGACCTGCCTTCGTACGATAACCCACTATGAGGGGTTTTGAAGAGCAAGAATTCTGCCCGGACTCGCATGCCACGGTTTAGCGCGAGCTCTCAACGTGCGTTCCCGTAAGTGGCTTTTTCCAGGTTATATCGTTTCACAACGTTGAAGCACCAGCACCAATCAGGCAAGATTCAAGTAAGTTGATAACTTCACATGGTAAATTCTGGTATTGCTTATGCTTCCTCTCGCCAAATCCCGTCCGTTCATACCAACTTCACGTATGACTTCTCGCTTGCCGCTAACTCTTCGACGTGAACGCTGCCATTCACTTTCTCCGAGATGATCTGAGATGCAGTAGGCCCAGCCTTCTGCAACAGTTGGAGTGCCTTGTATCCTCCCCTTACGCACTCTGCGTTGTATCCCTTGGCTCGAAGAACGCTTGCTGCGACACGCGCATTATTACCGTTGTAGCAGAGGAGCAGTATGGGTTCTTGGCGATGCTCCTCCATCTTCTTTCCAATCTCGCTCGAAGGCTCAAAGGTTGCTTCGAGTTTGAGCCACAACGTCTCAAGAATCTTTGCGTCGGAGAAGGGTTCCCAATCCTTCGACTCTACGACGGGGATATTTTCGGACCCGGGAATGTGATGTGTCTGATAATCCTCTTGGCTTCTCAAATCAATGATGACGGTATTCGGCTGTCTCGGGATGAGGGAGGCGCTGCTCGTGTCTACATATCGAGGTGTGCTGGATAGCCTCTCATGCAGCTCATCCGAGGCAATAGCAGTGTGCGGAATGTGCACGAACACGTCCATCGGGTCCCTCTCCCAGGCCTCGTCATACCGGTGAAGGTCAACCTTTTGGAGATTCTGTTGAGCGTCAGCAATGTGGACTCCAGGCATCTCGCAAGTCTTGCAGCTTCGGGCATTCACCTCGTTGTGGATGGCTGGGAAGTGCTCCGGGCCAAGCTTGGCGAAATACTCATCAATGTATTGGTACGGAAGGTCGCAGCACACGAAGACGCAGTGGATCTCTGGGTTCTCGCCTGCTAGTTCCGCCAAGGTGCCCGCGGCTTTACGCTGATCGAGGAACTGGAAGAGACCCTTGAGGTTGAATCCGGATGACGGGCCGCAGACGATACCTTCTCTGCACAATTCGAGGGACAGGGAGTATGAGTCGTGCGAGCCAACGTGCTCGATGTGGTCAACCGCAGCCCTCCAAGGGAATTCGACCGGTCGGAGGAGTGCAAAGGAGCGAGGGCCGGGAACGCGATCGCCTGGTGCCGTGCATACACCGAGTCGGTAAACGGACGGCTTGTTGTCCTTGAAGAAGGTACCGAGTCCGGTCATTGTGCCTGAGAAAGCAAGTGTGAGTCGATGTAACTCCAAAGCGAGCCCGTTGATGTGACTTACCAGACGTGCCCATCCCGGCACATAGAAGAGTGATCTCTGGCAATTGCTTGAGGATCTGGGGTCCCGTCCAGCGGACGTGTGACTTCCAGTTCTGGGAAGATGCGACTTAGCCTCCTGAACCCAAGTGCTGATGTTTAATCTCACAGATACTCACATCATCGTTCTCGTATTGGTTTGGGTTTATCGCGCTATCCGTCCTCTCTCCCATGTCCTTGGCAGCACGAATGCCACCCCTCTCATCGGTAGGCTCGGGCTGTGATGGACCACCAAATAATGTGCTGCGAGTAGTATTCCGTTAGCCATGCTGCGCACAACAGCGATTTGGAACGACGGAAACGTTTACATGTCTAGCCCAAAAAACCGCATCAGGCGCAGCTTCGCTTGACTTGTCTTGTTGCTGAGGTAGGCTCGGACGTCCGACTGACCATACATGACTCTTGAGACCAACGACATGGAGATGACTGTTGATCCTGAACTGTACTCAACAATAGTCTTAGTCTTGCCGGGTACAACACCTTTCTCCAAGAGGTTGAGAGCCGGCATCGCCTTGACATTGTTTGCAGGATGCATCGACATCATCTTCGCGTAGATCCGGACCCCATCGTTGCGGTAAGGGTTGAGACAGTGGGGGATCTCGACCAGAGGCAAAAGCGGACCAATATCAGGATCGAAGTAGTCCTTGACGGCATCGGGGCCTTTGTAAACGTTGAGATGGCTTAGGTCGGCCATGACTTGAGGCTCCTTGGAAAGAGTATCGGAGTTGAGGGTGAAGTAAAAGCTTAATGATCCTGCCTGGGGAAACGGTATCTGGTCGGGGGCATCTGATAACGATAATCTTCGGCTCATGGGATTTATAGCTGAATGCCAACTCTGAGCCGCATTCACCAGATGCGCGTTTTACAGGGCAAGCAACCCGAACCGACACAATAGTACCAGTTACATACACACCGGACGAACTGGAGAATTGGGAAACCAGCTCCGCAAGATTACGCCTGCCGTTAATGTTCTCACTTGAACAAGGAGCTGAGATGTACGGAGGCGACATGACTCTCACGTTCTCGTCCTAAAATAAACTCAAATAATTCGCAATGTCGAAAGCTGGAGAACACGCTACTTGCGCTAATAACTGGACCTGCGTCCCCTTCCTTCTTGAGGATCGGGAGGTTGTCTCGAATCTGCGCGTGATTGGTCTACGGGTTGGCAGCTAGCATCGAAGCCCAGAAATATCGACATCACAAAACGCGACGCTGAAGATGATTGATCATCGCACGTTCCATCAAGGTTCGTTCGGGACTTTGAATGGCACCTTGCCAGGCTGACGTTGGTCAGCAATGAGGGGAACGCGTAGCCTGCTGGTCCTGCGGATCCATTTCTGAGAAGATTGCAACGTCGAAGTTCGAGCGTATTGCGGAATTTCGGGCGCAAATTCTCGCAAAACTGCCGCGTAGCCGTAGCAGGTGATTTGGACGTCGTCTGCGATTCGGTAGAGATATATAGAGTCCCTATTAGTCAACGTTCCAATAGAGGGAGTTTGAGCTGGTTTCTTGGTCGATTCTCCAGTTGAGCTTGTTTCACGGGCGCAATCCTCGAGGGTTTGTGTTTTCATGGCAATCCCTGTCAAAAGCCCACCTCATCAGACCCTCCCAGACCAGGATTGGAGCCCACTTACCGCTGCGATGATCGCGAGCTTGAGCCGTGGTGTCGACTTGGCATTCGGCATTTTGAAATAACAAAAACCAGGGTCTTGGGCCCCTACATGGCGCTAAAGCGTCATCAAGCAGTGAAAATGCTTATTTGGCCGGTTACCCGGATGGTCAACAGTCGGTCTCCGCTGATGGGAACCGATCACGGAGCCCTTGTCAGTGTTGGGTTCTTCATTCTTCCATTCGGCCTTTAGCCGCCGCATGCGGACAAGTTTCCTGTTCTCTATTCTCTCGGAGGATCTTCCTTCAAAGTTCTTGTCTGGAATACTTGTATCATGAAAGAAGAACGGGCGAGCAGAGTTCTGTCTTCGGGGGCCCTCGAAGTCTTGCCTGTGGCGGATGAGACCAAGTCTGACAGTGTTAGCAAGACTCTGAATCAGCCCGAGGACGAGAAGAGCACTGGTCCTGTTTTCAATGAACAGACGAACTATGTCAGCCCAAGGGTCATCATTACGGCAAGTTCTGAGACGATATGTCACTGTCGGGCTCACAACTCACTGGCACTTAGATCTTCCTGGCCTGCGCCAGCGTCGACCTCGTGGCTCTCATGGACCAGACTACTCTGGCAGCAAGTCTGAACATTATCGGCAACGCGTTGGATTCCAGCAGTCAGACCGCATGGATCGCTAGTGGGTACTTCATGTGAGTGGCGGCGCATGCAACTGGCCGGTGGCTGGAGTGCTAACTCCCGGCAACTAAGAACATCTACGACGGGACAACTGCTATATGGTCGTTTGTCGGATATCTGGTCTCGCAAAGTGATCCTGCTCACTGGACTCGCGGTGTTCTTTATAGGCTCTCTCGCCTCTTCCGTTGCGACAAGCGGAACGCAGTTGATCATCTTCCGGGCCTGGACCGGTATTGGGGGCGGTGGGCTCATGACGGTGGCGCAGATGATTGTCAGCGACGTTGTGCCATTGAGAGAAAGAGGTAAATATCAAGGAATTCTGGTAGGTACTGTCTGGAAATACAATTTCACTTCATCGCTGAGCTAACCCCTTCCAAAAGGGCGCAGTTGTTGCGATCGCAAATGGCATCGGACCGGTCATTGGCGGTGCCCTAGCCTCGCAATCCCACGATTCCTGGAGGTGGATCTTCCGTCTCAACATGCCTCTGACCCTTCTTTGCACTCTCTGCGTCATCTTCTTCATGCCGTTGAGAAAGGTAGAAGGGGATTGGCAAGTGTAAGTACAACTCCTTTCCGGCGATCTCTCGGAATGCTCTGACCAGTTGTGCGACTCCAGAAAGTTGAAGGCAGTCGACTTTATCGGAAGTGCTTTGGCTTTGGGCGGAACTGTGGTTCTCATGCTCGGCCTCACATGGGGCGGTGGCGAGTATCCTTGGAACTCCGCGCATGTGATTGCTACAATCGTCGTCGGGTTCGTCGTTTGTGTTGGTTTCATTCTGTGGCAATGGAGAGGCGCCATCTTCCCTCTTGTGCCGTGTAAGGTTTGCCGTCAATTTTGATCACCTGGCCTGCTGTACTAATATTTCCATTTCCAACAGTGCACATTTTCAAGTCCAAGATTGTCAACGGCGCCTGCATCACCATGGCCATCAACGGCTGGAACTTTGTGGTTCAGGTGTACTACATCCCAGCCTTTTACCAACTCGCGTACGGCTACTCGGCCACGAAATCAGGAGCCATGTTGCTCCCTGTGACGCTGACGCAGACTTTGTTCAGCACATTGTCGGGTCTCGTGGTGCATAAAGTCGGGCGTTATAGGGAGTGCATCCTCCTCGGATGGGTGATGTGGGCTGTTGGTGTTGGCCTCATGTCAACGCTCGATGAGAACTCCAGTGTAGGCAAGCAGGTTGGATACTCTCTCCTCATTGGCGCCGGAGTCGGCAACACACTTCAACCGTATGACCAACTTACAAGGGTTGCTGTGGACTTCTACTGACAGTCACTACAGTGCTCTGATAGCGATCCAAGCTGGTGTCAGTCGGAGGGATATGGCCATCGTTACCTCATTTCGCAAGTAGGTTCAACTTCCATACTCACGAGAAATTGATGAATACTGACGTGTTTTCCAGTTTCATCAGAAACCTTGGCAGCACCATAGGTCTTGCCGTCTCCGGAACACTCATGTCAGTTCGTGCCGTCAGGAGAGTCTTGAGCGTAACATGCTGACAGCAGCAGCAACAACATCTTATCAAGCAGCATAGCCGGGCTGGGCTTATCCGACGACGAGTCTTCAAAGCTTCTTGCGAACCCCCAGCATGTCTTGAGCGAAATGTCTGAAGCCGAGGCCGCCAGAGCAAGAGCTGTCATTCTTCCGGGATACAGAAAGGCATTCCGCATCATTTTTCTTGTGATGGCAGGGCTTGCCGCTGTGGCTTTCTTCGTGGCATGGTTTTTGATGCCCCAAGTAGAGCTCAGTCGGCCCGATGACAAAGATTTGAAGGATGCCGCGCGTAAGGAGGCGGATGAGGCCAAACAGGGGTCCAAGGAGTCCTCATTTCCTGCTGTTCCAAGGTCCGGGAACAGCTTGCTCGTGCGATGAAGCCAAGTTGTAGATTTGGAAAGGTTCTTCAGCCACATAAAGGTCATCGATTGTCATTGTTTTCAACGGTATTTATCTGAAGATAGTCAGTTACTTGGTTCAATTAGACTACCTTCAAAGCCCCCGCTCGAAAGCAATGACCTCATGAGTCACATGCACTGGTAACGAAGTGTCCCAACCCTTTCTTGCGTAGACCGGCGACGACAAGCTTGATAGCTTCGTTTCGGATTGAGGAAACCCAATGCTTCGTTGTAATATGATTGAGCGGTAGGATGAGACTCATCGGAGCACTGACTGCGTTGTTGTGTACGGTTTCTCGATGCAGCATGGGTAAGAGGCGCTGGTAAGATGGGTTTGAAGATGCCTCTTTTCGCCTACGCAATAGAGGTGAGGCCTTTCGTATGACAGGCGAGAATCAACTTATCCGTTGCACATACACAAGTTTCGGTAATGATAAACGCCATGGCGTGATATACTGGTGGATATCGGTAGGCGATTTCTTCTATACCCGTGATAACCGGTCTAGCCTTGTTGATGTAGTTATGAAAGTCTCCAAAGAAGCAGCTCCTTCATTTCGAGTACAGTTTCAACTGCTGCGTAGCTCAGATGCAGCTGTTTCCATAAAGTAAGACTATTCTCTCGGCAGTTTTCCTCAGGTTTGTATATTGGACACAAATGCCAACCGACACTATGACGTGCAGAGAGAATGTATCTAAAAGCACTCGACACCTGAACCTCATGTCACGAAAGAAGCTTGAGGAAATGCTGACCTTGGACCGAACCAGGTTCGAGGAGAGCTGTCTGGATGTCTATTCAAATCCGCGTTTCCGTAAGGGACTCATCGGCAGATTTCATTAATGACTTTGAGCGAGTGGAAGGTCTCGATACGATGTCGAAAGGAGGCATCCGCTGGAAGTCTACAGGCGCACTAGGAGATAACCTTGTTGAAGCTTCGGGCCAGTGGACGTGTGAAATGCATGTGGTGGATTGCAGAGGGTTTGCAGAGACAATTGCAGCGATGCAAGACAACCAGGACTTGGCCATGGATGAGATTTTGGGAAACAGTGGCGGGTGGCTTGGGTCTGCAGAGGGAAGCGGGTCAGAAGTGTGATACAGTCGCCCGGAGAAGAGGTGTTTTATGGGATTTTGATGGGTAGGTAGTATTTTCGGTGAATTTTGTTTGTGTGGAGGAACGAATACGCTCTATAACTCAGATGCTTTCGGAATAAAACTCTCGTGCTTACTAGGTATGGCGGATGCCTCCGGTTGTCACTGCCGTTGCCGCCGGGGACACGGCTCCACATAACCGGACACGGAGCTCCCTCACCGAGTCGGTGTCTGCAATGTTGTCACCGAGCGGAATGAGTCTCACCGACATACGAGCCCCACTACGCGCGGAAAATTGCGGTCGTCAGGTTGTCCCTGAAACGCTGTCTAGAGCCTCTCATCTCTCATCATCCGTGGTGGCTTTTCGAGCACCTTCGCTCTCGTCGTATGTCTTGATGCGTTTTTCTTTCCTGCCCTCATTTCCGCCATTCATGAGTTGTTTCTTCGGAGCTTTTTATAAGAGACAAGCCCCGCGTGGTTAGACAGTAGCTTAGCTCTAATTGATTAACGACGGCACAAGTCTAAAACGCAATCTTCACCAAAAGTCCCTTTCATCTCCAGAAGAAAAACGGGGAGGGAGAGAGAGATCGCGCCAGATTCCGTGGGTCGTTTCCATTCCCAAGACAGCGGGATGCTGGAGGGCGTAAATGACCTCAGCTCCAACGGCGGCTGCGGCTCATTAATTTCCTGCGGTTGGCGTTCGAGGAATCGTTTGGGAGCCAAGGGGACACAGGGGAGAGGGTGCAAGGGCCAGCACTGGGCCCCCTGTGGTTCGTTCGGTCGGCAATGATCTCGCGATGAGCAGGGGTGTGCCGAGTCCTGGCCGAGCCTCGAGGAGGGCATTGAGAGCCGCGAGGCTTCTTTGTAATAGTAAGAGAAGAGAGAGAGACTGGTCTAGAGGCCGGATGGACACGCTGACGACGGGCGACAGACTGGGAATAGAGTTCAGGTGAGTTCAGTTCTTTTGTCTGCTGCGACTCGGTTTGATATGCTACCGTCGTATATTTTGCACCGGGCCCCATTGGATTGAGTCAAGGCTCAATCTCAGAGATGAACCGATTCCCGAACTGGTTTAAGTGATACCCAGCACGCCGGATTGGGGAGGGGAAATTTCCGTCAGTTTGGGCGACATATTGCAGTTTTCCCGGAATGAGACGTAGCGAAGGTCAGAAAGAGGGGATGGAAGAATCAAGCGCGGTTCGAGATTGACGTTGCCCTCTCCCGCCTCATCTTCTGTCTGACTGTCTGGTTTCCAAGGATGAATGTCGTGTTAGCGACGCTCCAGACAGTTGGGAATACAGTGAAGCACCTCGCTTTCTCTCCTGCCCAAGCACCAAATACCAGGCGGTCGTTATTTTCGGGGCAACGGACCGCTGGCCTGAGCCCACGCGGAGCCGCGTCGGTCGGCTAGCTTCAGGGCAAGCTTCAGGGCCAGCTTCAGGGACCTGCAGGCTGCAGCTGGGAGAAGGAAGGGGTGATCCCTACGACGCACTGTGTCTCAGTTCAGATAGAATGCGGCGTCTCACTCACCTCCAAATCCACCATCGTCGTCCGTCCGTGGTGTCCCCCCTCCTCCGCGGCCGTATTGCGATGTGCTCCCACTTATTCCCTTTCCTGGAATCAAAATCGATGTCGATAGTCGGCCGTCCTATGCCTTCCGATTGAAAGTAACCGCTTCGCAGGCCTGCCACACACGAGGAATCCGAGATGCTTCACGTCAATGACCGCGAGAAGGTCTCTTCCACGGAACCGGTCCACCTTTATACCCTCCATTCCATCACAACGTCTCACGTCGTCGTCGTCGGCGGGACCTTATGGAGCACTTGGTGAGCTGAGACGGACTCGTCCAGTCGAGGCCGCTGTCAATCATAGGCCTAAACCACCGTCAGCCGTGAGGGAAAAAGAGAAAATAATCCCGAGGGAGGGCAGTCCTGGGCCGGCCAAGCGGCCTCATGCCGCTATCTACGCTGGTCTGGCCTTGGCTGGACCCGAACGAGTGGGAGGACTCCGCGTGTCTTCACTCTTCGACTTCCAAGATGGAATAGTTAGCTGAGAGTCTCGGACGATACGTGCGTCGAGACAACAAGTCGTTGCTCGCATCCACGGCGTTTCTGCTGCCTGTCTGTCCGGCCCGGACCTAAATGAACATGAGTCGAGGTCGAGTGAGCACGCCCAACAAAATCTTATTCCTCCTCTCATTGATGAGTGTCGAAACCTTCCCGGCTCAATAAGCCGCAACAATCATTCAAACCAACACACCAAACGGACAGCACCGCCTCATCGCGGCCCCGAAAATGGCACCACGACTACATACATGTAACCAAAGAGGCACACGTCTCCCTCCACTACCCTTCATCAACACCCCTGCCTCTGCCTCTGCGTCTCCCGTCTGGCCTGGACCACCCAACCAACTCGAAATTTGGCGTTCCCATGTTCCCCTGGTCCCATCCAATCCAAACCACCAAGCGGAATCCTCTCCCGAAAATCTGGGGCTCGTACCTCGCACCAGAGACCAGATACCAGGATTCCCGCGCCTGTCTCCCGTCACAGCCAACCGAACCTCTCCGCCTCCCCCCCTGCCCCCTTCTTCTCACAATGCTCCCCCTGGACCGCAGACCACATCGTTGGCCCTCTCTCTCGGCAACGCAGCCAGGGGGGGCCTCTTTTCGCCTACGGTATATTTACGAACATGACCCGCCATGCGACCCTCCCAGAGGGATAGTTCGTTCTTGCTCCCTTTTCTCGTCCTCTCGAGGTAAACTACAGACATCTACGGATCTTCTTTGACCACTCTCGTGTGAACAGCTGCGAACGATATACGACTATGACGAGCTAGCATCGACTTTCCAGGCGAAAGAAGGATCAACGAAACGGAACGAATTGAAGCCACTAGGTGGCTAGGCAGACGTACACACACACACTCATTCACTCATTCGTTAATTACAACAAACCTATTGAATTTTCTATCCAAATATCATTCTTCATCAACCACAACGACCAACCAGCGAACCATGAGTTGAATAATCATCAACCCGCAAACCCACAAACCAACAGCTCAAAATGCCACCATCCCTTTTCCTCCGCTCCTCAAACCCCGCCGCCGCCGCAGTCACATCACAAACCAACACCACCCTCCCCCCGCCGGGCCCGCTCGCAACGGGAGGCGCGCCCGCAGACCCCTCCGAGTACAACGGCGGCTCCGTCTTCCCCGTCGCCGTCATCGCCGCCGTGCTGTCGACCGCCTTCGTAGCAATGCGCTTCTACACCCGCCTCCGCCTCCTCCGGTCCGTGAAGGGGGACGACTGGTTCATCCTCCTCTCCCTCGCCTTCGCCGTCGCCACCAGCGGCGGCATGATCGCCCAGCTCAACTTCGGCCTCGGCGAGCACCTCGACTTCGTCTGGGACACCTTTCCCTCGTACGTCCAGACCGGCATCTTCACCAACCTGTTCTACTCAATCTCCCTCACGCTCACAAAAATCTCCATCCTCCTGCTCTACATCCGCATCCTGACGTACGACCTCGTCCGCCTGCTCGGCAAGGTGTTGCTTGGCGTCGTCCTCGTCTCTCACACCTGGATCATCGTCAGCATCCTCACGACCTGCGTGCCCCTGAGCGCGGCGTGGGAATACGACCCCGCCAACCCGCCCGCGTACTGCCACCCGGTCTCCGTCTTCTGGGCCAACGCCATGCTTGACCTCCTCACGGGTTTCATGATCTTCACGCTCCCGCTGCCCGTCATCTCCGGCATGAGCCTGCCTTGCAGACAAAAGATGGGCCTCTACTTCGTCTTCGGCCTCGCCTTTCTGTAAGAGTCTCTCTCTCATCCACCAACCTAATCGCACTCGGCAAACTAACAAAACCTCCCTTCTCTCTCTCTCAGCGTCTGCGCAATCTCCGTCATCCGCCTCACGTCCTTCTTGCACACGGATGAGACGCAGGACGAAGTAATGGACATCACCTGGTCCGCGGTCCGCATCGCAAACTGGACCGTGGTCGAGGTCCACATCGCAATCGTGACGGCCTGCCTGACGACCCTGAAACCCCTCCTGAGCGCCCTCTTCCCGAGCCTCGTCTCCCCGGCCCCCATCTGCTTCACCGCCGCAGCGGCCGAAGCCCGCCGCCGCAAGGAATTCGAAGAGAACTTCACCACGGGCGCCGTCGAGGGTTACCAGCGGCCCCTCACCATCGGCACGAGGTCGAATCGCCCGTTGCCGAGGCGGGACACTTTTGCGAGTCTCGTCGATGCCAAAGACGGCGGCTGCAGCGACGGCGGGGAGCACGTGGAGGACGTCGCCACCAAGCCGACGAGCGCGACTAGGCTCGCCACGACGACGGCGGCGGAGGGGAGCGAGTTCAGATTGCCCGAGGTGCAGCCGCCGTCGCCGTTCGGACGGTTCTCGAGCTGGGCCCGGGGTTCGAAGTTGCAGATTTCGCAGTTGTCGAGGGGTCCTTCGACGTCGACGTCGAGACACGAGCGGTTTGGTTCGAGGGCGACCTTGACCTGGGGGTCCGTGAGGCATGAGCGGTACCAGTCGATTGATCGGCAGAGCTCGACAGCGCCGCCCTTGCCTGGGAGGAGACTAATCTAATTGGAGACATACGACGAAGCGAGGCGTTTTGGTGAAATTCTAGCGAAAGATGTATACCAGGCAGATTACTGTCAGGCTACGAATGTCTTCGGAGTTTGGCGCAGGAAAGCGCCAATGTATATACAGCGAGCGTAGCTCGACGTCACCATCATAGTTTACGGCGTTTGAGAGGACGAAAAGGAGGGAGGGTATCACGCCATTGTATACCCCTTTTCAGCGCGTGGCGCCGCTATTTGTAGTAGTACGAGTAATGACATTCTCTTGAGTCGTCCTCAATCCCCTGGACAGCCCTTCAAATTCGGCGACATTCGTACATTGTTATTGAATCACAATCTGGTTTCTTCGGGAATTCAGAGTCAGTAAAGGTTTATTAGTGAGGGAGATTGTATGCTGCTCACTTGCTTCCGAACAAAGCCCCCTTCCTCCACTTCTCCTGGCTTGACGACCTGATCGTCTGCCTTGTTTGCAGTCCACATGCCCTCCGTGGACTTTATCTGTTACGTAGGCCTTCACGCTTAGGAAATAAGATCCGCCACGTTCATCGGCATCTCGTCGATCTGGGTAGAGTAGTACACTAGGATCGTGTTAGCATCTTGTCAATCCCTCACCCACGAAGAAACTTACACTCGATGTCTCGGAGAATGCGCACGTCTTCGCTAGTAACGAAGTTGATAGCAACACCCTTCCTTCCGAAGCGACCACTTCGACCAATACGGTGGATGTAGTTCTCACGGTTACTGGGCAGGTCGTAGTTGATCACCAAGCTGACCTGCTGCACATCGATACCGCGAGCCCACACATCCGTCGAAATGAGCACACGGCTGTTGCCCTGGCGGAAGTCCTGCATAATGCTGTCGCGCTCCTTCTGCGGCATGTCGCCGTGCATGCTGCTCACGGTAAAATTGGCTTCGCGCATCTTATCCGTCAACCAGTCCACCTTCCTCCGCGTGTTGCAGAAAATGACGGCTTGCGTAATGGTCAGCGTGTCGTACAGATCGCAGAGCGTGTCGAACTTCCAGTCCTCCTTCTCGACCGCAATGAAGTACTGCTTCAGGCCCTCGAGCGTCAGCTCGTCACGCTTGACCAGGATGCGCACGGGATCCGTCATGAACTTGGTTGTCATGTCGAGCACGTCGTACGGCAGCGTGGCGGAGACGACGACGACCTGAGTCGCGGGGGGCAGGTAGCGGTACACGTCGTAAATCTGCTCCCTGAAGCCGCGGTTCAGCAGCTCGTCCGCCTCGTCGAGGACCAGCATCTTGATGTGGCGCGTGCGCAGGTGTCTGCGGCGGATCATGTCGGCCACACGGCCGGGGGTTCCCGAGACGATATGCTGGCCGTAGTCGAGCTTGCGGATGTCTTCGCCGACGTTGGTGCCGCCGATGCAGGCGTGGCACTGGACGTTCATATAGTCGCCGAGAGCCATGACGACGGACTGGATCTGGGTGGCGAGTTCGCGGGTCGGGGACAGGACGAGGGCTTGGGTCTCGCGGACGGCGGTGTCGATGACTTGCAGCATAGAGATGGAGAAGGTCGCGGTTTTACCCGTGCCAGACTGCGCCTGAGCGATGGTGTCGCGGCCCTTGCAGACCTGGACGATGGCGCGGGATTGGACTGCAGAGGGAGATTCGTAGCCGTAGGCGTATATACCTCGGAGCAGGTTCTCTGGGAGATCTGGTCAGCATACGGTTGATCAATGGCAGTTATCGCACGAAGCCTCACCTTTGAGAGACATGGACTCGAAGGTCGGGTGAACGGTAACTTCCTTGGAGGTGGAGAATTCCATCCTCTCGTCGGCCTTACGGTCGATTCCGCTGCCGCCTTCCGCCATTGTAATGTTTGTCGGTTATTCGGGAGAGGTGCAGATGATGCGGGATTGTTGATGCGACAAATGTCGAGGATGGTGTAGATAAGTAGGCAAGCCGAAGTCGAGGCGAAATTTTAGAGGGGCGCGCCGAAGCTTCAGCGCGACTGGACCTACAGGCCGCAACCCAGACCAGACCTAACCAGCCGCCAGCTATCTCGGGGCGGTACATCCTTTCTCCGGATGGTCTACGGCGTAGTACACAGGCGCTAGTCCGCCACAGGGTCAATTACCACGGTCCAGCTGGCGCTTTCTGGCTCACAACTGGAGCTAGAGCGCACCTTATTCAGTGGATCGCGACGAACTCAGGCGCGCAGCTGCAGCCTTCCATTCGCCGCGACTTTTTCCTCACGAGCCTTGCCTCAAATCCACCTCCCAACACCTCACCACCACCACAACGCCCCCCGCCACCGTCATAATGGTAGGCATCCTCGAAGAACAGCGGTACCTGCACGAGGATCTCGAGCGTCTCGAGCAAGGAATCGCAGACCGCATCTCAGACGAACCAAAACACATCCGCGACCGCCTCAATCGCGACCACGAGATCAGCCAGCTCCTCGACCAGATCCAGTCCCAATCAGTCAAGCTGCTCGACATCTACAAGGACGCTGACGGCCAGCGCTCCCGCGAGATCCAGAGCATTGGCACCGGTGACCCGTTCGAGGAGTTCTACGCCCAGGTGAAGGATGTGCGCGACCACCATGCGAAGTACCCCAACGAACAGGCCGAGAACTCGGAGCTGCGCTATCGCGCCAAGAAGCCTGGCGACGGCGAGCTGATGCCATATATCGTCGACCGCATTTTCACCGGAGAAGAGGGTTTCGGAAGGTTCTTCGACCTACACACCTGCCACGAGAGCTACCTTAACCTACCCAACGTCAAGAGGTTATCGTACCTCCAATACCTCGAAGTCTTTGACAACTTCGCCGCAGGCTACGGTGGCCTGAAGCGAAACGACAAACTCACGGATCAGTATTTCAAATACGTCGGCGAGCTGGCGGAGTACCTCGAATCCTTCATGCGCCGCACGCGACCCCTCGAAAACCTCGACAAGGTCTTCCTCGGCTTCGACAACGACTTCGAGACGGCGTGGGAGAAGGACAATGTCGCGGGTTGGCAGAAGGAAGAATCCTCCACCAAGGAAATGACTACGGCGGACGCGATTTGGTGCGAAGACTGCGAGAAGGAATTCAAGAACGAGAACGTCTACAAGGCGCATCTCACGGGCCGGAAGCACATCAAGGCCGCCGAGGCCCGCAAAGCGCGACAGCAAGAGGACGGCGGCGATGTCGCCACGAACGGCCGGTCCAAGGTCTCGGCAACGAGGCTGAAGGAAAGGGCGGTAGCGGAGCGCGAGTACCGCGTCAAGCGCCTAGCAGCCGCCATGTCCACGGAACGCGACGACACCAGGGTCAACGTCGAGCGCAAGCAGGGCATGACGGAGCGCGAGCGGCAACAGGAGCTCGAGAACCTCATGAATATGTCCTCCACGCCTGCTGGTGGGCACGCCGGTGGAGGCGGCGACGACGACGACGACGGCGAGGATGGCGAAGACGGCGAGGAGAAGATCTACAACCCGCTGAAGCTGCCCCTGGCGTGGGACGGCAAGCCGATCCCATTCTGGCTGTATCGCCTCCACGGCCTGGGCGTCGAATTCCCGTGCGAGATTTGCGGAAACTTTGTATACATGGGCCGCAGGGCTTTCGATAAGCACTTTAATGAGGCGAGGCACGTCCACGGGTTGCGGTGCTTGGGCATAACGAATACGAGTTTGTTCAGGGATATCACCAGCATCGACGAGGCGACGAATCTTTGGGACAAGATTCAGCGGGAGACGAAGAAGACCAAGGTCGACGAGGGTAGCATCGTGCAGATGGAGGACGCTGAGGGCAATGTCATGCCGGAGAAGGTGTACTATGACTTGCAGAAGCAGGGTCTGTTGTAGATTAGGGGGCGTGGCGTCAGGTGAGGCCTAATTTAGATGAGCATTCTGAGGAGACGGTGATTGTACAAGTAGTTGATTTAGGCCGGATGGCCGTTTCAAAAGCACATGGGGAAGACTGTAGATGTATAATGGATTCAAATGATACCATTCGATCATTGGACACCAGAGCGCCTTGGACGACTGCTATTGTTATTCCCAAAGCTGTGCAAAACAGAGATGTTTTCCCATGGAGCCCGCAGAGGATTTAAACGTCCCATGCGGTTCGTAATGTTTTCAAAGCGAGCATCTCAAGGCCGTTCGTCTTCTTATATCTTTAGAACGATGAGGAGGCCAACCTGGATAAGATTTTGAAGCCACGCCGCCGCCGCCGCCGCCCTTGCGAGCCTTATGAAGTCTGAGCCCAACACTGAATTGTAATAGACCTTTGACATCCCCGGATTCGTCTGTCTCGAACGAGCCGCGCTGACTGCAGCTGGGTTGTTGTTGCACCGATTCACGTCTCATGTTTGTCGGTTTCCTCTGGTTTCTGCAATGCTCCTCCTGCTCAGCTGGGCTGAACCCTCCAAACCCTCACATCAATTGCGCAAGGTCAGCGGAATTCGACCGTGAATGATTGTGGGCAAGCACTTCGAAAGTCTCCGCTCGATCCCGACATCCAAATCCAAGCCTCTGATCCCCAAACACCTCTCCACCAGCGACGTCACAGGTGTGAGAGGCAAATAGTGTATATACGAGAACAGAAGAACTTTTCTGCACACGCAATCCACCAGATCATCTGAATATCAGGATCCAGGGCAACTGAGATTGCAGATCAGGGGACCATTCCGAATCATGAAATAAAGCCACCCTCCATCCAAGTTGTCACTCAAAACTCAGCAGCCGGGAGATCACCACGCGTGTGTGTCTGTGTGTGGCGAAAACGGAAGATCCGTCAAAACCTCAGACACCTGTCGCTTGCTACGGCCGCTGACATCATTACCCCCGCCAACCCGGTAATCTACAGAGCCATGTTCATCCCACAACTCGAGTCCACTAGTCAGTCATTTCAATCAGCACCGTCAAATCGACTTCACATGAATGAGAGGAAGAAATAATTGATGCAGAACTTGAGCCATTCTTTTTGTATGGCCAAATTTGGTGATTTGTCCCTCTTCATTCCCCCGATTGTCTATGTTCTATTTTCATGTACAGTACCCTAAATAACAAAACGCTTTCCCAAATGACTTTTTCGTTGTTTGACCCTTGTGACCAGAAACCCTGTGTAGGGTTGTTGAAAAAAAATCGCTCTTGAGGACAATCCGCCTTTTGTCCTCATCCCAAACAAATGGAAAGCTCGGTGACCGTCACCAGTTTTCTTCCTCGTCAGGTATCTTTATCCTGTACTCGTCCCCTGGTATAAGTGTAGTCCGGTCGTCTCTTGTAACGCCGTAAAAGAGCAAATCGCTGGCTTTATCCGTCTTTCGGATGTCTTTATCCCGTAGGATCTCATGCGTAATCGTAAACAAAGATATTGGAAAGAAAATTGGTGGTTTAGTCCTCGAACAGGCCGGACATCTCTTCCAAAAGTTGGTCGGCGGTCGGGCGTTCGGCAGCGTCCATGCGCATGATGCGGTTGATGAAGTGATGGGCGGTGCGGTAGTCGAGAGGCTCAACCTTGCGGCCGACGGTGAGGGCCTTGGCGGCCATCGCCTTGCCAGGGCGAGCACGCTCCAGGTAGGTCTCGGGGATAGCACCAAAGCGGCGGGACTGCTGGCGGAGAACCTCGAAGATGTAGCTACGGTCGTGGTAGGAGGCATTGGTAGGACGGAAGGGATTGTAGTCTCCGCCGTGGAGAAGAGCAATCATCATGGAGCCGAAAGCCCATATGTCGCTGGCCGTGCCCCAGGGAACCTCCATCAACACTTCAGGGCTGGTCCAGATAGGAGCTCCGATGAGGAAGCCCTTACGTGCGACGTCGGAGTCGACCGAGTAAGACGCTCCGAGGTCGCCGATCTGGACGTCAGAGAATCGCAGGTCGGGGTCGGCCTCATCAGAAGAGGCGTAGTTGACGAGAATGTTGTCGGGCTTGATATCGGTGTGAACGTAGCCATCCTTGTGAAGAGTCGAGAGACCGCGGAGGACGGCGCGGGCGACGAAGCGGATCTCGCGGTTGGTCAGAGGCTTCTTGACGGTGGCCTTCAGAAGGGTGTCATCCATGTGGCGGAGGACGATCATCGGAGCGTCCTGCTTGATCTCATCGATGACAGGGCGGAGGAAGGGGTTGCCCTGGAATCTCCGGAGGACATTGTGCTCGTTCTGAGCGCCGGAGATGCCCTGAACGCCTTTGACGATGGACTTGCTGCCCATGGGGTTTCTGCAGATTGTTAGTAAATATGTCAGGAAATTGCTGCCATTGAAACTTACGTAGCAATCCATACACCCTCGCGGATCTTCTTCTGGATAGTGTACCTGTTGGCGTTTCCGAGCAGAATCTGGCCAATCTCAAGGGCCGGAGTGCCGAGGGCGGCAACGCCTCTGGGGATCATTGTATCGGTGTTATGTGTGTGTGAAGGATTCGGTTTTTAAGTCGGTCTAGATTTGTTGAATCGTATGTCGTCGTGAATTCACGCGTCTATGTGACAGCTTCAAGTGGCTGTCTGAGAAGAACCAGGTCGATAACGGTCATTAGAAAGATATACCGGAGCCGACTCGTAAAGCAGATAGGTCTAGTGGGTGATTCCCATCATCTAAGGAAACCTTCTCTAGACAAGCCCTCATCAAAACAGATGAGTCTATTAAATGGTGACGAAGTCGTCAAGGGAGAAGAAGTGGTCGAATCTTGTTGAGTTGAATGTTGGAGTGGTAGAAGTCAAAGTAATCGAGTAGGAGGACCAACGCTTCTTCTTTAACGGGCGGCCGGGTACTTTGTGGTGGTACCTGACCGAACTAAAAGACGGGGCAGCGGCGGCAGGGGTGTGCAGAGGCGTGGTTTTCATTGTGGATGCGTTGTGGGTGGGGCGTGTCCACAGTGGGCTGCAGGAGGGGTCCTTTTAGTGGGCTCAAGGCGAAGTCGCTACAGTGAATCTCGTACGGTCTAAGAGGCACATACCCTTCGCTCCCCTTTTTTGGGTCCACAGGGCCAGCCAGCGGTGGCAGAGAGCACAGAAGCGCCAAGCACCTGGAAGGCCCAGAGGAAGGGCAAGCTCTAGCGTTAGGTTCGCCACTTGAGGTGTGTGGTATACTACGCAGAGCAACAACATGGACCGCAAAGGCCAGACTCCCCTGATTGCAGCGGGATGAGCAAGCCCATGGCCGGAGTTAGTGAGTAGCGCTGTCCGATCGAGAGAGCTATCTTTGCTCACAATGAGTGCCGGCTGGGCGCGGCTTGGCTGGCACTCAGGACTGGCGCTGGTATCCGCGCCGCCTCTGCTCGTCGAGCATGAATAGAGCATAAGGTTGGCAACTTGGAAACAGGTAACCTTGGCAAGGCACTGGCCATCGCCCGGAATAGCATCTGGCAGCGCACCAAACATCAGCGCCAGCTCTGGAACCAGCGGTTGTTCGCGTGTCCGTCAGCGGTGAGGCGTGAGGTTAGGTGAGTTGAGATGCGCCTGACCTTGCTCCGGTCTAGTGTACGAGTCCTCAGTAGTCTCGATGGACTGACTGGCTTCACTATAGCGACAATGACTAGGGGAAACAGTCACCTGGGGCCAGAAAAGTAGGAATCTCCGCCCCGCCCGGGGGGGGGGGGGGAGGGGACAGAATTTTCTTCTCAGCGCTTCGTGTCGAACCGCATCAATGGCGGATGTACGTGCATGGTTCTAGTGTACTGAAGTAGTGCTGGGACTGTGTCGTGGAGGGTGGCCTATAGGTCTATCGTGGCATAGGCCTTCCACCAGCGGTCTAGATCTTCGAGCTGGAAAAACGCTGCTGCTCAAAAAACAGGAGCCGATAAGCCATTGCGGTGAGGTCTGAAGCAGCTTCACCTTTATTACACCCATGCTTCACCTTGGAAGATGAATCCAGAGGGCCACGATCTGCAAGGTTCAACCAAAGCTGTAGAAGCTTTCTCGTAAGGGTCCCCTCCTTCTTTTCCAGGTACGGGCTCAGGTCTGCACTTTGCAGCCAACCTGGACACCCTCCCAGCACACGAGGACACCATCAGCAGTCAGGTGCTTTGGTTGGCTGAAATGCCGCTGTCACTGACAGACCGGACTGCTTCCGTTATCCTGCTGTGCCAAATGACCCTGCTGTGCCGGGGCTGGACGTGTTCGGTGCATACCCGGCTTTCACGACTCGTTCTGATGTTGCATTTTCTGCACCATCTGCAACCATAATATGCCCGGGGAGGGATGTTTAGCAGCGAGGTAAGGTTGTGCGCTTTCGTCGGCTCCGGCTCCTATCTCCCTGCTTGCCATTCCAACTGCAGGCTGGTTGGTATCATTGAGTTTCGTGATCTGTGGGTGCAGATGAGGTGACTGATCATATGAAGATGGAATGGTTGTTCCGACGGCTGTCCACGTCCTCATCCACGGCGGCAATGGTCATCCGCTATCGCATAGTTGGCAGGCCGCACGCCGCAAGCGTAACGCCAGTCAGTTGAGGAGGCTTTTGGCCGCTTTGCCGGGTGAACAGCCAGAAAGGTGAGAGAGCTAGTGCTTGATCTTCTTCGGGATTAGAACACTCTTCTTGGCTGCGTAGGCGTCTGCAGCCGCAGCTGTTGCACCTGCCGCACTCGCAATCTGCCCTGGTGTGTCCACAGCAGCATTGTCCACAGCGGTGCCCCGCATCGTCCATTGTCTCTCAGACTCGGTCAAGAATTTTGCCCCAGAGTCAGAGTCAGAGTCAATCCAGCGTGGGGGGAGGAAGGCCGCGGTCGGAGGCTAACAATGGCGACATTGGCGAGCAGCTCAGCTCCAGACTCGGAAGCCAGACTCCACGGCACACCTATCGTTCAGCAAGCGAAGAGTGATACGCAGCGAGAATGCCCATCCGAGAATGCAATCGACCGTGCTACAATCATTTGCGGAGTACTACTATTGGTGAGAATCGCAAGCGGGTGAGTGTGGTTCTGTAGGGCGGGAGGCAAAATGATGTGCGCTGGGACAAACTGGATGCAGCTCCAGCGCCTATCGAACACATCTGAGTCTGTTCTCTGGAGTCTGATCTCTGGGGCAGGACAGGCAGACAGATGGACGAGACGCGAAGGAGCTGGCCCAGTCTGTCCTCCCGTCGCTCCAACCTGTGCGACCGTTCCTCCAGCCTGTCGGTGTCTCTCGAAGCCCCTATCGGTGCGTCCGGTGGTTTTGGTGGTGGTGGTGCAGTGGCAGCGGCAGCCGACCACAACTGCGTGAGCATCTATGGGCCAGGCTGATCCAAGACCGTTAGGGTAATCAATTGCTCGTTTCTATTTTGTGAATACGACTGTGGCTCTGCACTGACACATTTTTGCGCGATCCGGCGTGCCGTGCTTGGTAATCGCTGGCAGTGTGAGGGTGAGGTGAGGTAAGGTGATCTGGATTCATCGTCTTGATTCCCGAAGACAGTCCCGTGGCCTGCCAGTGCCGCCTATTCGTTTTGACGGCCTTCATTTGGACATCACCTGCCCTTTGCAATATGTCTGTGGCTTTCGAAGTTTCGGGACGCTGGCCAGGTGTCTCTTCTGCTTCGTATTGCTGTTCGGCACCGGACGGCAAGGGACTCGTCGTTGCGAAACCGGCAGAGAGAAGGGATTTCGTTTAGACCTGGGGAATCAATAGCTGCCGTGTTGATTGCTAGCTGCTGTTACTCCCCGGTAATTCAGCCGGTGTCCTCTGTATCATTTTGGTTATTCAGGTAACTCTGGTTTGCCAATTGCGGTAGCGGTGGTGTTGTTGGGGGAAGGGAGGAGAGCTCTCCCTTGTCTCTGACCCCCGTGTCCCCCCCAGACTTGGTCATCATGGGACGAAAAGTCACAGCATGGGAATTTAGAATAAAATCGTAAAAAAACATGGGGGAGACAGAGCGGGGAATCGGGGAAGACAAGGAACGAAGCCGGACCACGATGTTAGCCTACAGGCACCTGCCAACGGGAAGGCGCAAGGTAAGGTATCTTAAGGGAGGGCAAGGGTGGATGGACGGGGGAGGGGGGTGGCGGTTTCGTGCATCGTGGGATGGATGGATATCCGATGGTCTGGTTACTAAATGGATGGAAGGGAAGGAAAGAAGCTGCCCCTGCCGCCGCCCGGTGTGCACCTTCTTTCCCTCTTCAGACTTCCAGCTGCCAGCCTCCCCAAAAAGAACTAGCGTGGTTCAACTCCCGAGCCCAGTTTCTATTTTCGATGGAATTGAAAAAAAAAAAAAAAGAAACCACAGAAATTGGTTGCACGAGCGAGCTGACATTTGACCACCAAAAAAAATTGCTTGTTTCCCCTCCATCTCGGTTTCTTTTCCCCTTTGACTCACCTTCATCTTACCCCGGCCAAGTCCTGTCTCCCCTGCCTGCTTCGCATACCCCAAGCTCGAAAGTGCACCTGACCATATACAATTTGTCGGCCCCCCTGGCCGAGTACTACCCCGACACTGGCAGAGAACCCCCAAAAAAAAAACATTCTCCCAATTCCAATTTCATCCCATTCCCCTGGGGGCAGTTCTAGCTGTAGCTGTCCGAGTCTCCGACATCGACAACGCTCCCTGGAACATTTTCCTTTTCTCAGCGGTCGCAACTCTCTGGAATCGGCAGCTGCAACCGGCAAACCCGCTTGCCACACCTCTCACCGCTCACCGTCACCTTACACCTCACCTGACCTAGCTTACCATCCCCCCCGCGATTCGAATCATCCCACGCTGCTTCCCCCGCCAAGCCTCACCTCACTTCGTGCATTACCACTAAACAATACGAACTTCCATCCTTACGATCAACACTACATGCCTACCTGCCTACCGAGACACCAAGCAGCGCCGATGCGAGCAGCAACACCACCACCCTGCCGACGCCAGCATTAGCACCGCGCACCTCTGCATTACTTGCTCACCGGTCTCCGACTACCCCGATACACGCCCAAAACCGTGTCCACGTACGCTCCCACCGCACACAGCAAGGAGCACAAGCACAAGCTCAGGCACAGCTCGTCCTGCCTTCAAAACACGTCGCACAATGTCCTGACTCCGTCTCTTCTTCCCTGCCGAGTCATGCCCGTTCAGTCCAAGCCCATCCCCGCCCTCTACACGGTGTATATCCTCCGTTCCACCGTACGCCACGCGTCTCTCTACATCGGCTCGACTCCTAATCCTCCCCGCCGTCTGAAGCAGCACAATGGCGAGGCTCGCGGCGGTGCTGCTCGCACCTCTCGTCTGAGCTTGCGGCCCTGGGAGATGGTTGGCTTGGTCTCCGGCTTCCCGGGTAGCATCGCTGCCCTAAAGTTCGAGTGAGTGTCCTATCCCGCCCCAGGCTCTTCCCATCCTTGTTCCGTTCATCTCGGACACTGCTACTGCTCATCTGCTTCCTGTCTCTTCGGATGAAGTCTCCCCGAGCCACCCCCCTAGCTTATCTTTCACGATGTTTCCCCTTTCTCGCCCGTGCTCCTGCTAACCAAGAGACAAATAGGTGGGCGTTAACCAATCCCCATCTATCTCTGCACATACCTGCCGCGTCACGCATCTCTGTTTCGACTGGGGTCAAGAAAAATGGCCATCCTCGCCGACCACGCTCGAGCTTGGCCTCGATTCTGTCCAACCTACAACTCTTGTTAAGCGTTCCGAGCTTCTGTCGTTGGCCGCTGACAATGCACTTCTTCGCCAAAGACGTGCACTCTGCCTGGCAGAAAGCCGTCGCTGCCTCGGCCCAATCCCTCCGAGAGACCCTTCCCGTTGTTACCGACTTCGGCCCCGAACCCGCCGCATCTTCGAACATCGCAGCTACACCCTGGGGCATTCACGCCTTGCCCCTAGATTACGCTCCTATGAAAGAATATGTGGAGAAGGGCCAGTCTATCACAGGCTTTGAGAGAGAGGGAAGCTGTGTTGTCTGTAATGAGGACTTACCTCATGGCCAGGGCCTTCTTGCAATTTGCCCAAACGAAGGCTGCGAAGGCGTCGGCCACCTCGCATGCTGGAGTCGCCATTTTCTCCGTCGAGAAGGCGAGCAGCAAGCGGTCGTTCCTGTTGAGGGTAAATGTCCCCAGTGCGGAGGTGCTGTGCGGTGGGTCGATATGGTGAAGGAGCTGACATTGAGGGAGAGGGGAGCAAAGGAGATTGAGACCCTTCTCAAAACGAAGAGGAAGCGCACGAAGAAGACGGCAGTGCGCCGAGGAAATGGACCTTTCATTGTCAGAGGCTAAGCATTCTGGTTATCCTTCTCAGTCTGAGTCAGATTGGTCACTCGTGAATGAAGGACCAAGGCAGCTCCTGGGCTCATGTTGGAATACAGAGGCCTTCGGATCCCAGCTCAGCATATGGCTGATTGCATGCGGTAGGGAACTCCCGCTCCTGCAGCTACGTTGGTAACATCTCGACGAATCACGTAGTTCAGCTTTGCTCTCTTTTGTCTCCTACGAGGTATTGACCCAGAAGTATCTTAGAGCATCCACTCCAAACTTCACGCGAAAGTTCTAGATACAACCATCAGTCAATCTCGATCAGTTATTCAATCCGCCATGATCGGAGCGCCCAGATGTTGAATTTGGAATGCATGGTCGGGGTGGTTTCGGGCGCACTTGCACTATCGGTGGTCTGCTACTGCTGCAACGTGCTCATCTCGATGAGGGGTTGAGAATGAAGTTCAGCTAAGCAGACAAGTGTCTTCCCAAGAGCGTCCGTCTCTGGATCAGCCTGCAGACGAGCTAAAGACGGCTCGGGGATCTTCAACGTCGGCGTGTTCTGGCGCCGAGGTCTCAGACCTCCTCAGGCTAGACCTGCAAACGCCCAATTGCCAAAGCTGCCACTAGCTGGAATGCGAATGAGCAGCATGCGAGAGAAATAGGAAGAATACAAATGCAGAAGTACTCACAACTGATTCCCTGACTGCTACAATTCCGGGCGACTCAAATCTACGTTGAGACTTGTCTTGAGAGACGCTTCCCCGCGTTTCAGCATGTGTCGCGCTGCGTGGAATGAAGTTAAGCATTTCTATCCCAGATCCACTCTCCTTCGCAGTATCCAGTCTCTCAATGCGTCTTGGTGTCCTGCGATTTGTGTGGTGTTCCGGGTTGATACTTTGCGGCTTGTCCAATGAATAAGTCCCGTCTTTGAAGTAACTGCCCGTCGTAGCCTTCACCAAGACGGAGGGAGGCGACGAGCTTCCAGTTGCTTTCGGCTTCCGTGCACACTTCAGCAGATGTCTCGATGTATACAAATTGTCAATCGTTCCTGAAAGAGATTAACAGCGAGGACATTTTTGGCATTGCCTGGGTAGGGCATTTCCTTAATTACTAACCTGGGATGACAATTGTGAATGTAAACATGTATGATTTTGAGGCCTCCTCATGAAGTTGGATTTTCTGCCATTCTACGCCGCGATACGCGTCGCCCGCGTTGATGAGAAGAGGTTCCAGAATGGAAGCTAGTTATATTCGTTCGCCGTTTCGGAGGTGTAAACTTGTTCTTCGCTCTTTTCGTATTTTCAAGTGCAGACTTAGCAAAGTAGAATCGCATGCTCTGGAAAGACACTTGAGCGCACTTCACTTCCCGTGCACCAGCGGTGGCATCACATGTTCAGTTTCCTTAAGTAGGAGAAGGGATAACCGTACGGCAGTCAAATGCCACGGATCGAATAAGAACGGAGTTGGCCAACGGCCTTTTAAACATCTGCCTATTCGTTCTCGTAAGAATTGGGGACGAGGACGAGAGTGACAACTGTCCCGGGGGATGATTTTCACTGTTTTGACTAACTATGGAAATAGAGTACATATGTCCGAATCTCGATCAGGCGGAAAAATGTGACAGCTGGCCTGTAAGATTCATTGAAACCCTGATACCATTGATTGCCTGGCGAAGGAATGTAGTCAATCAAGGCTCTAGCTCTGTTTTATATCTCAAGGTATGATTTATAATCACCTTGGGGATTGGATGGCTTGGACGTAATGAATCAACATTCGAGATTTGGTGCTTTCGCATGGTTCAGCCAGACCTTTCGTGTCTTTAACGTATCCATCCTGATGACCTATATAAATCCCGATACTGGCGATGGGCTTAGAAATCCCCAGACACACCATATGGGGGCCATTGTGCAAGCTTCAGCCTCGCAAGCATTATGCACATCGCTTGTCACTTCGCTCACATCGACCGAGGGGTGTCAGCTGCTGCAAAAAACTGGCCGGCCTTGTTTTAATAGAGAAGAGTACTCTTAAGTGGTACTCAGCAGCTTTGTATTATTGTTCCGCTCTAGGGGCCGATCATGTTAGTATATTAATTGGGTACCCGTTGAGTATTTGGACTTATCATTCCCATAGTAATATAGGTGAAGAGAAGGAAAGCTTCTTTTATGCAAATTTCAATATTACTAAGTTATTTTATAATCTTTCTTTATAAGTGTAAGGGATAATAGCGGGTGCAAGATGCAAAGCCACGCTATCGGCAAAACGTCGGCGAGTCAGGGGCGGATAAATGCACCTTGGAGAAAACTCTGCAAGCTGCAGACTTAGAAGGTGAAGCAATAGTTCAATATAACAACGGATACCTACGTTTTAGCATTCTAGCCTTTCCT
Organism: Colletotrichum sansevieriae; assembly: GCA_026260285.1. Lineage (NCBI taxonomy): Eukaryota > Fungi > Ascomycota > Sordariomycetes > Glomerellales > Glomerellaceae > Colletotrichum > Colletotrichum sansevieriae. The sequence continues at coordinate 36,117 of JAOQIF010000427.1, forward strand.
GGTTTAGGCCTATAGCCATACTCTTACAATAAGTTAAAGTATAAGTAACTTTAAGAGGAATAAAGTAATAGGGCGATAGTATATATACTAATTTATGAGGGATAGTTTAGCTTTTATTTTATAGAATATTCTATATATTTAATCTTAAGTAAACCTAAGTAATGTTATAATAGAGTTATATTTCTTTAGATATAAAATGTAAAACTATAGCAATAAATAATTTACTCTTTAATTAAATAGCTTAATAGCTATAGCCCTTTCTTATATTATTTAACTTATATACCTCTACCCTTATATTATATATTAAGTTTAACTAGGAATATAGATCTAGAGAGGCTTATAATCTATAGCGTCTAACTGTCTCGTTACGAGGATGCTACTTAGCAGTGTGTATTCCTGCTTCATACACCTCCGGCGACGAGCGAGGCGGACGGCGGTATGTTTCAGAGGTCGATAACGTAGAACATCACCAACTGGTCGTTAGTGTCAAGGAGGCGCAGTACGGCGCAAGTGGTAGAAGCCTGGCTTGGAGAGGTTGTGACTATTCTCCGCAGCATTGCATCTGCAAATCTCATTCTGCCGGGAAACTGCAACTGGGGTTCTCGACCGTCTTCTCTTACGGCTTTTGACTGATGAGGTGGAGCAAACACATGCAAGAAAGCCTTCAACGCACTGTCTGAATAATGACCCGAATAGATAGCCTGAACCGTGGCCATCCAAGTCCTGGACCCGTGACACTGACTGATATCCGATCTCAGTCTCTTGGTGCCGCTGACTAATCCTAGCCAATTGCAGACGAGAGTCAGAGGGATGAAGTGCAGGCTGCACAATTGAGTCGCCCGCCCCCGCAAACAGGGCTTGTCCTCGGGCTTGGACCGATCTGGGACGCTAGGCGGGATTCTCCAACGTCATACGGATTTGATTGGGTCGCTAAGCGATTGATAATGGCTAACCCCTGTCGAGTCAGTCGGCGATATCAGATGCTCATTTGGGTTTTCTTTTATGCTGCATCCATGGTCCGTGGCACCCGTGAAGCCTGGCTCGCCCTGTCGGCCGCCCCCACGAGCCACTGGACACAAGCTAGTGATGCTCATCGTCAGCATCGTCGCCATCAACTCAACCAGCAAACGTGGGCTGCACCACTGAATCACATTTCCTGGGAATTGCGATGACCCCTGCTGAGCTACTAAGATGGACAGAAAATGACTGCGTGGTGTGTGTCGCATACGACCAACACAACCATATGTAATGGCTGCCTCAATTGACTCCCGGCTGGCAAAACAACAGCACGAAGCACGACAGGAAACCGCCCAAACGGCTCTTCGTCCGCTCGAATGGGTGGCGCCCTGCCAATAGCCGATTAAGCGTCGGACGATCAGCGAAAACCGCAGCCGAGCTCCAAACGACGGTCTTCTGAGCGCACCTCCCGACAGTCCCAATCGAGAAAAGGCTGCTGCAGATGTGCGACCGTGCCCCGCAGGAGGAATCGATACGATTCATGGGAAACCCTCAGTCATATTGGTCAGTGATTCTGCTGCTGCGACGTCGTCGTCGTCGGCTACCCCAGTGTTTGTGTGTCTGATGTCGCATGTTCCGAGGTCTAATGTCAGCCTTCGGTGCGGATGTACCCTGGTACCTGGACTGATTAGGTGCTACATGTACCTGGAGCCGAATTAGGTACTTAGCGGGCATGACGCCAGGGTTGTCTAGAAAGGGGAGAGAGGGCGAAATCGATTATTTGGCGCAGACACTATCTGGACTAATTGAAGACTCCCTTTGATACATGGGAACTGACCTTTTCCCATTGATCCCCCCCTAACCAGGGTTGGCAAACGATTTGCCTGTTCAGCTGGATATTTTGCAAGCATAACCCAGCAACTCTTGAGGGTTGTCAGGCACACTTTTGATGCAGCAGAGCAGACACCCGACAGCGACAGTTCTGGGTGAGGCTTCATCTGAGGGGGAAGGCGGGACTCGATGAACGTCATGAAGCTAGGTACATGGTACCTCGCTTCCCTGACTGGGTGGAGACCTGAAGTCCAGTGCGGACCCACTTGTAGTGGGATTTTGCACCGACAGACGTGAGCTGGCCCTTCCGTTCCGCCTATTTTCGCCCTCCTCGAACTTGCCCCCGTGGACCGTGGACTGTGGACGGCTGTGGTGCTCCTTCCCGCTAATGGCAGAGAGAAAGAGAGAGAGCCCACCCACTAGGTACCCGTACCCGCCGCCTTCTGAGGGAGGAAGAGCGCTTTCCCTTTTCCACCTTTCTGTGTCTGTCTCTGCTCAGCTTTCCAGTTTGTCATGAGGAAAGAACTTCGTCCGGCCTGTCTCCCATTTTCCATTTCCACTCATTGAATGAATGTGATGCCCCTTCCCATCTCTTGCATGCCTTCTACTATCTTACCTACCTCAGTAGTAAGGTACGCCTCACCTGGCCTCACCCACCCACAACTCAAGGCCTCTTGCCTTGCCTTGCCTGGCCTTGCCCATTGCCCACCCAGGTCGGCGGCATCCATCCACACCTGCACTTTCCCTCTTTCCCTTCCAATCTTAGGTACCTGAACTCACCTTATCCACACTTTCCGATTTCCACCTGCTCTCCTCCCCCAGTTTCTCTCCTTCCCACACTCACACCCGACTGCCCATCGACCTTACACACCAACACACACTTTTATGACTCGGCCTTTGCCCCAAATCCGGCCATATTCAAGGTGACCAGCACATTTGCTCACTCTCTCTGAAAGGTGTGCACTGCATCCCACCTCGAATGTGAACATTTCCCAGTGAGTTCCCTTATTCTGCGCCGTGCATCTCCAGCTGTTGGTACATCTTGGCCGCATGCTCTTTAAGCTTTATGGCTGTACCATATATCTGACCTCCCTCGCTCCCACCCCCAGGTCGTTACTTTTTTCACCACCTCTAGGAAATGCACTCAAGCAGCGGTTTCTAAAGAAAAACGACAACCGGTTTTGCCAACAGCCTTATTCGAAAACTGCACTGCACTGCACTGCGACCGCTGGATTAGTGATGCGACAATCTCCCTAGCCCACTCATCTCCATCTGCTCGCATGATCACCTTTGGAGCCCTCCGCCCATCTGAGTGCCTCTGACCAGCGATACCACAAAATTCCTCCACAGGCCTCAACACGCCCCCATTTGGTCACTTGCCCTTGCGCCTGTTGAGCAGGCCTTCGGCCACCCTTATCTACTACCACAATGGCGCCTGTCGCTACAGTAAGCGGCGCTGCTGCCAACGGCACTGGGAGCGCGAATGCGAGTTCGCGAGCCTCTCCTGCCGTTGGTGCCACCGCCTCGGCCAAGTCCAAGGCCGCCCAGGTCAACTCCAATGGCTACCACCCGACGAACCCCCAGATCCCCCTGAGTTCCATGCGAAGCACGCCCCTAGACCTCACCTCAGTCGAGCGACGCGGCCAGCCCACTGCGATCAAGGAGCCTGTCAAGAAGAAGACCCGCCCACACGGCCTCGAGGATGCGCCCACATATTGTCCGACCGAGGAGGAGTGGAAGGATCCCATGGAGTACATCAAGAAGATCTCACCAGAGGCGCAGAACTACGGTCTATGCAAGATTATCCCCCCAGACTCGTGGAACCCTGATTTCGCGATCGATACAGAGGTAAGTGAAGACGTTCCTCGTCGGAAAGGGTTTTCTGCCAGCCAAGACGTTGTCGATCTGTATGCTGACTATAGACCTTGCAGAGATTCCACTTCAGAACGCGAAAACAAGAGTTGAACTCGGTCGAAGGCAGTAAGTGGATGCGTGCGCAGTCGTCCACGCCGACGCTGACAAAAGCAGGCACCCGAGCGAACATCTCATATCTCGACGCGCTCGCCAAGTTTCATAGACAACAGGGTAACAATCTCCATCGTCTCCCCTATGTCGACAAGAAGCCTCTCGATCTATACCGACTCAAGAAGGCGGTCGAGGCTCGTGGTGGCTTTGACAAGGTGTGCAAGTTGAAGAAGTGGGCCGAGATCGGCCGTGATTTGGGATACAGCGGCAAGATTATGTCGTCACTTTCGACATCGCTCAAGAACTCATACCAGAGATGGCTCTGCCCTTATGAGGAGTATCTTCGCCTAGCCAAGCCTGGTGTGCACCATCAACTAGAGCTCGAGAATGGCGGACCTTACACACCAAGCCCGGCCGTGACACCCATGAAGCGCTCCAACGTCAACACTCCCGCCAGTGCTCGTGGTGACTCGCCTGCTCGCCAGGCGTCGGATGCGCTCCAAGCAAGCATCAATGGGCTCAAGAAGGAAGGCGATCGGGACACTCCAATGGCGGAGGCACCACCTGCGGCAGCGCCCGCGCCTGTCACTTCAGGCTTCAGGGCAATTAACTCTGGCGGCTTCACTGCTGTCAACTCGGGATTCAAAAGCGTGAACCGCCCGACGCCTCAAGATGATGCAGCAAGCACTCCCCAGAAGTCCTTCAGCCCTCTCAACTCCGCCAAGAACACGCCTGATTACAAACCCTCCAATCTGGGCCCTGCAGCGCTCAAGCGCCAGATGAGCTGTGACAGCCTTGATTCCTCTAAGAAGGATAACGGAGCAGACAAGGAAGATGCAGATGGTGGAAGCAGGCGCAGCAAACGACTCAAGAAAGGCGAGTAACTTCCCCTCATTTCCGCACAAGTACCGATCGGCAACCGTCCCATGTCAGCTTCTGCGCTGCCAACTGTTCTCAGCCGTTGTGACGGGCCCAGGATACAGTCAGGCACCCAGGTGGCTTGGGACTCAGAGCTCTGCTGTGTCGTGCGGCACACCCCTCCAAGCCCGGAAGACTGTAGTTTTCCCGCACTCACCTGCGCTAATTGGTTGCGAATCATTTGCTGATGCAATTTTCTTTTTTTTTGCAGATACCGTTCCTACTGTTGCTGGATCTCACATGTCCCTCTTCCGACCGTCGGTACCCAGGATTCCCCGAGATGAGACTTCGGCCCCTGGAGAGGTGAGTCGCCATCAATCATCCCAAGTTTGACTTCACAGCGCTGACTCCCAGCAGAAATGTGAGCAATGCGGCAAGGCGGAGGAGGGAGGCTCCCTGATTGTCTGCGAATCATGCGACCACGCATACCACGGCACGTGTCTCGATCCTCCTCTCAAGCATAAGCCCGATTCTGAGTGGAATTGTCCGAGATGCTTGGTTGGCGACGGCCAATACGGTTTCGAAGAAGGTGGTCTTTACTCTCTGAAGCAGTTCCAACAAAAGGCTGCCGACTTCAAGCAGGGTTATTTCGAGAAGAAGATGCCCTTCGACCCAGTCCTCAGCTGCCACCGCCCTGTCACTGAGGAGGACGTTGAGACCGAGTTCTGGCGTCTTGTAGCCGACATTGAGGAGACTGTCGAGGTCGAGTATGGCGCTGACATTCACTGCACCACTCACGGCTCTGGCTTCCCTACCGTCGAGAAGCAGCCAAACAACCCCTACTCCACTGACGCCTGGAATCTCAACTTGCTGCCTCTCCATCCTGAGAGCTTGTTCAGGCACATCAAGTCGGATATTTCAGGCATGACAGTGCCTTGGGTCTACGTTGGTATGATTTTCTCAACCTTCTGTTGGCACAACGAAGACCACTACGCCTACTCTGCCAACTACCAGCACTTTGGAGCTACCAAGACGTGGTACGGTATACCGGGCGCGGACGCTGAGAAGTTCGAGGCTGCCATGCGAGAGGCCGTTCCCGAACTGTTCGAAACCCAGCCCGATTTGCTCTTCCAGCTGGTCACCCTTCTCACCCCTGAACAGTTGAGGAAGGCCGGGGTCCGAGTCTATGCCGTGGACCAGCGCGCTGGACAGTTCGTCATCACTTTCCCTCAAGCTTACCACGCTGGCTTCAACCACGGCTTCAACTTCAACGAAGCAGTAAATTTCGCCCCTTGCGACTGGGAACCATTCGGTCTTTCTGGGGTAGAGAGACTCCAAGTATTTCGCAGGCAGCCATGCTTCTCGCACGATGAGCTCTTGTGGACGGCCGCTGAGGGCACGACCAACAGCGGCCTCAACATTCATACTGCGAAATGGCTGGCACCTGCGCTTGACCGAATCAAGAAACGGGAGATGTCGAACCGATCCGAGTTCGTAGCCAAGCATCTTGAGACGCAGTGGCACAACTGTAGTCTTGCTGGCAAAGAGGAGAGCTCTTGTCCTTTGAAGTTTGAGGTCAACAATGAGGATGTGCCTGAAGAGGAGTACCAGTGCTCCTACTGCAAAGCTTTCACATACCTGTCTAGATTCAAGTGCTTCAAGTCGGGTAAGATCTTGTGCCTTGCACACGCTGGTCACCAGCCCTGCTGCGACATGCCCGAGCAGCAACGATTCAACGGCGAAAAGCACGCTGTCATTTACAGACAGACCGAGGAGTCCATCGACGAGGCCTACGAAAAGGTCCTTGAGAAGGCACGCACACCGGAAGCTTGGGAAGAGAAGTACGAGAAACTTCTGGAAGAGGAGGCGACCCCTTCTCTCAAGACTCTTCGGAATCTTCTACACGAGGGTGAGAAAATACCCCATGACCTCCCATCGCTCCCTTTGCTTCGGGAATTCGTCGAACGTTGCAACGATTGGGTGGAGGAGGCCACCAACTACACGGTCCGGAAGCAGCAGAACAGGCGCAAGAGCGAAAAGTCCATCAACCGGAAGAATTCGCTGGACCAGAAAGAACGAGACGCGCGAAATGTTTCCAACGTGTACCGCTTGCTCAGTGAGGCGGAGCAAATCGGATTCGACTGCCCCGAGATTACCCAGCTGAGGGAGCGGGCTGAGGCTATCGAAGCCTTCCAGAAGAATGCAGCTAAAGCACTGGAACAGATCCACCTCGCCGAACTCTCAGAAATCGAAGACCTACTTGAAGAAGGCAGGACTTTCAATGTCGACATGATGGAAGTCGATCGTCTTTCTCACGTCCTGCAGCAACTCAAGTGGAACCAAAAGGCAAAGAACAACAGAGGCGTACTTCTGTCGCTGAACGAGGTTCGCGAGCTCATCGAAGAGGGCAAGAATCTAGACATTCCGCCTTACAACGATCACCTATCCTACTACATTGATCAGATGAACGCTGGACAACAGTGGGAGAAAAAGGCAAGGGAGTTGATTGTTGCAGAGATTGTACACTACCCTCAGCTGGAGGCACTGTCCATGCAGGTCACTGCCAACTTTTTACCTGTCTCCGCAGAGACGTTGGCTGCCGTGGATCAAATCTTGCACAAACAGAGGGAGGCCCATCGACAGATTGTCGACTTGACTGAGAGATCCCGCGATCCCGACATCCGCAACCGCCCCAAGTATGCCGAGGTGGCTGAGATCATGCGCAAGCTTGACGACCTCAACTCGAAGCCGAACGGTACACTAGACCTCGAACGTGAGCAAAAGCGCCACGAAGACTGGATGAGAGAAGGCAAGAAGTTATTCGGCAAGACCAACGCACCCCTTCACATTCTGAAGAGTCACATGGATTACGTCTTTGAGCGTAATCAGGACTGTTTCGATATCGAGAATGACAAGCCACGCATGCCCGCCGAACCGGCGTCCAGAGAAGTCAGCCCTTCGGACGAAAAGGTTCACCGATGGGAGGATCCTCGCTTCCGCGAAGTCTTCTGCATCTGCAGAAAGGTTGAAGCCGGCATGATGATCGAATGCGAACTTTGTCACGAATGGTATGATTCCTAACTGGCTCTCACAGATTTCACTGCTGACCATGCTAGGTACCACGGAAAGTGTCTGAAGATCGCCCGCGGCAAGGTCAAGGACGAAGACAAGTACACGTGCCCGATTTGCGATTGGCGAGTCAAGATTCCGAGAGACGCCGCTCGGCCAAAGCTCGAAGAGCTCATTGCCTGGTCCGATAAGATCCCAAGCCTGCCCTTTCAGCCCGAGGAAGAGGAAGTCTTGCAAAAGATTATCGACAATGCCCAGGAATTCCGCAACCACATTGCCGGTTATTGCAACCCTCTTCTATCAACCGAATCCCAGGCGGACACACAGCGGTTCTATTTGCGCAAGATTGAAGGTGCTGAGATCTTACTCGCCTACGAGACCAACTTCTTCAGGCAAGAACTGCACAAGTGGTGCCCTGTAGCACCGAATCCGCCGCCAGTCCTGGAAGTCTCGAAGAGCACCAGGAAGCCGCGGCCGACCAAGTTGCAGAAGCTTCTGGCGCAGTACGGCGTGGATGACCCAGAGGACCTCCCGGAGAATATGAAGGCGAAGGCTGCAAGTTTGAAGCGCAAGGCTCAAAACGCCGAAGCTGCAGCGGCAGCCGCGGCGGCAGCAGCAGCTAGCTCTGCATCGGGTGCGACCGTCATACCCGGACTTCATCAAACGTACAGCCGCAAGTCGGAGCACTCATCAGCCACGCCTCCCGGCACATCCCATGGCAATCCTCACCGCCAGTCGATTGGCAGCAAGGGCGATCCGATGGACATCGACAACGGACCGACTCTTCATCCAGGTCTCTTTGGGGCACGTGGGCCTCAGCTCGTGGTCGACAATTCAACAATGTCGCTTGAAGAGCGCCTGCTCCAGGGCCACGAAGACGGGCTTAACCTGCACACTGAGGCTGGGAAGAGTAAGGCTCTTGAGATCCTGCGTCGCACTGAGGTCGGTCGCAAACGCGCCGTGGAAATGTTCGGCCCGGACGTGTTCAAGGGGGATATCGGCATGCTCCATGGCCGCGACGACGCCCCTCGATCCCGAGAGGATGAGGTGGCAGTGAACAAAATGTTTGATGACCTGACGAACCAAGACGACGAGAAGAAGCAAGAAGTGTTCGATGGCCCGATCACAGCCGAAAGCCTGGAAAGCGAGCGAAATGGCATGGACGCCTTGCTTGACGGTGACTAGGATTTACGTCCTGCTCCTCCCCCACCTCGTCCACCACGGGTTCTTTACCCTTCTTCCTTTAATGGCACTCCCAGAACATACTACTGGTGACACGGAACTGGCAATGGCGTCAAGTTGGCATTTTCATGTGAGGGAGTTTTGTGAGACCAGGAGAAAAGCTTTCTCTTTTGGCGGCTGTATGATCAGGGATTCCCAACGGCTAAGGTATACTACTCTACATTAGATTAGGAGGCGTTTGCGAGTTCGACATGTGATATGCATTGTTTAGTTGTGGCGAGCTATAGGTATTCTTTTGCGTTCTGAAAAGTTCGGAGGGAAATCACTCAATGCTGCGATAATGGTGATTGCAAGATTGCAGTCCTTAGAATTGAGTTTGTTTCTTGTCATTTTGCCAAGCTTGCCTGTGCAACTCGTGTACTTCGTCTTCCATGGAACCACTTCAAATATCCCTGCGAACGTCGCTATTGAAAGTCTTTTCGTGCCAGCCTCGAACTGTCGCGTAGGTCTTGTGCGAAGGCGGAATGACTTCTGTTCCTGCGCTCTCCAAAAAGAAAGGCCCGAGCTAATGCTTCTCGCCCAGGCTTGGCGCGCCGAAAAAAAAGGGAGTGAAAATTGGATGATGAGCTAGCTCGTACCCTCACGGTACAAGGGCTGGCTTTGCGCTCGCTACTCAACAAATCAGCTGGGTTCAGTCGCCCGGCTAGCTCAATCGGTAGAGCGTGAGACTCTTAATCTCAAGGTTGTGGGTTCGACCCCCACGTCGGGCTCAATTCCCGTCCGCGATTGGCACTCAGTTCCAAACTGCTTGTTTTTTTCTTTTGCTTGCTTAACTTTTTACGGCTGTTCGGAAGAGGCTTAGTGCTCGAGTTGCAATTAATTTGATGTTTTGCTCTCCATCAGCTGTAACTGACAGATATCTATGGAAAACTGTCAGGACCCTTCAATTGGGTTGGGGTCTAGGCAATCTACACTGCCAGCGCGTCTATGGTCTCATGGCTAAGCCACAATATCGTGCAAGCGGGTTCGATAGGGACAGGCGCGAGGTAGGTGATGTATCGCGGACATCACCACCAAGTAAGCGGCGTCTGGTACTAACGGTGGTCGGCGTACTTTGCTCATCTGCGCATTAGGTCTACTAGTTTGAGTCTTTCAGACGACAGCTTACGTATTGATAATGTGAATGCTCTCGTGGAAGTAACGAAACAGCCAAGCATAACGCGGCTGATTCCCCTAATAGTACCGTTCAGTTCTGAGAAGCTTTTCAAGGTGTCCGCCTGGCCATTCATGTTCAACTGGCAGTAGTATGGATCCCGAGTCAACCACATATATCGCTGTGAGACCTACAACCTACCGGATCTCCCGCAAAAGCTCCAAAGCCTTGGGGGCGACAAGCTCGCATGCAGTCATTCGTACCAGTGTGGAGGAGCCGGGGAGTCTGAGAGGCTGTGAGTATAGTGGGCAAATATACATTAAGAGATAAAAGGATAAGCTCTCTTTAGTCGAAGAATAAAAAGATCCTGTATCTACAGGTTGAGTCGAGCGTTACGCACGGCATGATAACTGCTTCGAAGAGGATGAAGACCTGGAGAAGAGCGAGGATACTTGAAAAGAACGCCTGATTGGGACGCTCGACGAGGAGGCATGCAGAGGACACTGGGAGAGAATTCATTCCCGTCTGTCAACGTCGTCGCCTCTTACGTATTCTGCCCAGAACATGGACAGCCAAAATCGGCTTAATCTGCAACAGCGCAATTCTTCAAGGAAGGGGATGGTGATGCCACGATGTGATTAGAAAATGCTGTGCGTCTAGAAAGAGAGACTTCGGCATCCATGGTTCCTGCTTCTACCCCCCAGGGTGCTTGAAACCTTTCTTCTTCTTCTATGCTCTATTGTGTGGCGAATTCATATATAATCTCTCCTCGCTGGTTATTGCTCTAGCGAAGTTCAAACACACGTTAATAATCTGGCTTTCTGGTTGACTTTGATGCTGAGTCGCAATACCATTGACCTGAACTGTTCGTTATGTGAAGGCTGAAACGACGCACGAGAAACGACGTTCATCAGGGCTATCGTCCGTCTGTTATTCGCCGAGGAAACTCAAGAGCCGCGATTTCTTCGCCCATGAACTCGGGAGGACGTGGGAAAGACAGACGTGTTCGAGAACATGTCTATCAGCGCTAAATGTTTTGGATCGGCCGTTTTGATTGTTCTTATCAAACCCGGGAATCGGCGTAGCTGGTTCTCTTCTGAGGTGACGACCCGCAGGGTATGCTATGTATGCGTTCGCTCCTTGCGCCGGGTTTCTCGACTGCCCATGCAGCATATCGTTTGCTCATGTCTGTGTCGAACCTCGGACCGTTAGCTCAACTGGTCAGAAGTGCCGAGCCAAGAGTCCCGTAGAGGGCCCGGTAGCCTCTGCGGCATGTCTTCGAGGGAAGGATGCGGTGTCCGGTGTTGTTCACCTACGCCGATGGCCCTTGTGGATTCTGAGATGAGACCCCGAAGCACACCACGTTTTTCTGTTAGGAGCGGAGAAGCCGCGGCAAAGTCACTCTCAGGCGCGCCGTGGACAGCACGACCCGCCCCCGTTATTGTATAGCATCCCAGACGGCCGAACGAAGGGATTGGACGGGGGGACAATGGCGCAGATGCTCGTCGGGGTTGACCTGAACCATCAGCCCTTTGGCATTCTTGAGAAATCGGCCGTGCGTTTACTAATCTGATGCGGTTGACTGCGGCGACTGAAGGAACCTCCATGTCCGACTACTACCCTCTACCCAGCACCTGGCAACATGGGCCGGGTATGTCAGAGGTTCAAGGACAACTCGGACGCCACGAGCTTCGTGCAGCATCTCGAAGCTGAGAGGTCACCAGTCTTTCTGATGAGCGCGGGCGAAGCCAATCATGCTCGGGCTAGTTGCTTGCTTCTGGAGACGCCAAAACGACAAGACGGAGTGGTCGTGGGCTATCGCCACCAGTCAATAGCGGATCTCACCGAAGTTCATGTTTTGATGAGAACTGTCCCGACCTCGTGGAGGACAGTTGCTACGCCCGGTCGTCCATGGTGTAGTTTGCTGGTAGCTGCGACGTGGGCTCCTGAGAGCACTCAAGTGCACCCGACTTCTGACAGCGACAGTGGGTGAGTAGCTCGAACATATTTCTTTGCTGATGAGTCTGAACGCCAGAGCAAGGTCCATCACGAGCGATGTCCCTTGCGTGTTTTAACCACAGCTCAGAGGAACGGCAGCATCACACGCAGGTCAGCTGTGATTCCGTCCCCGATGGAGGCAATTTCGTCCCCGGAGTGATCAAACACCGATACAGTCTCAGCAGCATACCGACGACAGAAGACATACAAAACGCGGCGCTTCCCGGTTCGAGGACCGTCGACGTTAGCTAGACTGCAAGTCCTCAACTTGTGTGAGCACAGAAGCGCAACGCGGAAGGAATCGAGATGCCATGCACATCAACTGCCCTGTCTACCGAAGTGGGCAACCAAACCGACCGAATACCAACACATACGTAGCGATGAACAGCCGGAATTTGAGCAGCTTCGTCTCGCGTCGTAGCAAGGCTCACGCTGCCAAACATCACAAAGGGCTCGGCGACAAGTATGTAGATACCCATAAATGAAACGGTGTCTAGACGGGTTTGATACCAGCACCGAGATCAACGAAAGGATCCATTCCCAGAAATTACTCTCCGGCCACCCAAAACCCAAAGGCTCACCAACAGCGCCTTTCATCAGGTCCCGAACCCCCGAAGGAGTCCGTTCCCCGTAGTTATGCTGCGGCGGGCGGCCGTGACTATCTGAGGGGAGAAGAAGGAAGAAGAAGAGGAAAAGAATTCATCCCAGTGCGCCGTCAGTTTTGAGGTTCGATTTTTTTCTGGGTACTGGCCCGTGCGTCCCAGTCTGCCAGCGCCTGGCTGACATAAGAAACCGGTCCTTGCACGTTCCGGCTTACCGACCCACTGACGCCGATCACGTGAGGCAGACAAGCTTAGGAAGTGGTCTCCGCTGATTGGTCGATCGCAGCCGAAAAGCCGAGGGGATTCCCGCCGCGGGTCGGGTTCGCTGAATGGATTCCTTTGGGAAAGCTTGACATCAACACCTTCGATTCACACACACACCCCTTGTAGCAGCAGCAGCAAGCCGCCGAGGAGCCGCACCGAAACGACTGCCTTGAACCCCGCGACCGCCGAACGACAGATCAATTCAGTCAGCCGTAATCCCGTTACTCGAATTTCCACCGAAACTTCACAACATGATTGCGCAGCGGGTGGGCGTGTCGGCCCTGCGCCGAGGTACGTCGATGTCATATCATAGACGCAACCCGCGCTTGGGAAAGAAAGTTCGCGATATGCTGACGATCGGCGCTGGCGCGTAAACAAACAGCGGCAGGAAAGCCCTCCGTCTTCTTCAACTCCCAGACCCCCAAGGCCATTGCCGCCTCAAGCATGTCCACGACGCAGATCCGGTACGCAATTTACCTCCTCCCCCATGCCTCTGCCAAGGAAAAAACAAAAACAAAATACCCTCCCAAAAAGAAAAAATCCTCTAACACGTGCCTTCTTCCCAACACAGTCCCGTCGCGACCAGCAAAATCTCCGTGGCCGACAGCAACGAGATCCTCGCCAAGCAGCGCCTGAACCGCCCCGTCTCGCCGCACCTGGGCATTTACAAGATGGAGCAGACCTGGTTCGGCGCCTCCATCTGGACCCGCATCACCGGCGGCGGTCTCTCCGCCGCCTTCTACGTCTACTTCGGCACCTACCTCGTCGCGCCCCTCCTCGGCTGGCACGTCGAGTCGGCCTCGCTCGTCAGCGCCGCCGCCGCCATGCCCGTCGCCGCCAAGGCTGGTCTCAAGTTCCTCGTCGCTTGGCCCTTCACCTTCCACTTCTTCAACGGCATCCGTCACTTGACCTACGATCTCGGCCTCGGCTTTACCAAGCCCGAGATCGTCAAGTGGGGCTGGGTCATCTGGGCATCTTCCCTCGTTTCCGCGCTCGGGCTCGCATTTGCGTTGTAGGGGGCGTCGTCGAAAAGTACGAGGCGAGTGAGAGGGTGAGGAGACGAGCTGAGAGGAGGTAATGGGGACGAGGGGGAACGAGAAACACCGCGCGGATTGTAGCAAGCAAACATGGGCGACTGGCGTTTTGAACGGGTGGCGCCTTGCTGGGAAAGAATGCCAGGCGCAGGGCCTCCCCTCTGCCCAAGGCAAGGGACTGCATAGACTGAAAGCTGTAAAACGAATTCCCTTGAGTAACAAGCAAGTTAATCGATTGATCCGTTCAAACATGCACATACGACTGCGATTCCCGCATGTCTACAGCGAAAAAACTATGCTTTATGAAAGGTATTTATCGACCATATACAACGGTCGCAGACTGACGTGGTATGCCTCCCAACCTTGTTTTGCCGTGCCTAGCCCAAACGCCGATTCGCCTTCCAGGTACAACACTAATGGATCTTATTCTATGTTACGAGCATCCAGGACCTGTCGAACCAGTCTTCTGTTGCCAAAGTTGTTCAGCCGCTCTCCCAAGATGGGCCCAATGAACTCGTTGAGCTCTGCGGCGTGGTTGTCGGCGCTGCCGTTGATGCCGTTGACAGCTGTTCTTTCATCCTCGACCATTGTGGTAATCGCCTTGAGAATACCGCCCACCAGCATCTCGAATTCGGTGCCTTCACCCTTTTCCTTTAGCGGTTGCAGGATGTTGTCGTTGTACGCTCGAAGACACTTGAGCACCAATACGCGCACTGCTTCAGGTCCGCCAGCCGACGCGACGCCCGAGATGGCACCAAAGTGCGTGGCGGGCGGCTTATCCGGGTCCATGAAGAACTTGAGACACGTGCGTACCAACTTAGGGCGTAGCAGGTTGTTCGACGCGGCGTACTTGCGGGCGATCTGGCCTAGTAGAGATGCGGAGAACTCGCGGAGCTGGTACTGTTCTCTCATGGCATCCGCGCTGTCTTCGTTGCCGATCTTGCGGCTGAGGATGCAGGTCAGCACGGGTGCCGCGATGGAGTTGGCGTAAGGGTCGAGGTAAAGCTTCTTGTTCGATATGAGGGCCGATGTAAGCTCCATCGATTGACGAAGGGTAAAGACATCGTCGAGGCGGTGCGTAACCTGGTTCGCGACGAAGTTGATGAAGTACGGTATCAGTTGATGCAGTCCAGGGTCGTCGCGAACGGACTCGAGAGCGGCCAGGCGGAGGCGCTCGACTTCCTCGTCGGGGTTATCGTCGAGGAGGGCGTTTTGGACCTTTTCAAAGTAGAGGATGAGTTCCTTCGACACGACGTGTTTAACGGCAGGACGGAAGGACACCGAATCGTTTCCGGCAAGAGCGGCCAGGGCGGGGTTCGCGCCTGGTCCTTTTGGGACGAGTTCTTGACTTCGAGACTCGGCGGTGGTCGGGTTTTGGGGGATTGAGGGTTGGACGCCTTCGATTGCAAGCCAGTGTGCTGCCGGACGCAGCAAGATTAGTGAAACTCGTGGAAACAGAGAAAATGGAAGGCGCACCTGTGAAGCTCATGTCACGCGGCACCTTGGGCAGAGGCGCGTTGATGAGTTTCTCGAAATCGACCTCCTCGTCTTCGATGTAGAACAGCGGCTGGCCGGGACCCAAGCTCGCCTCGCCATATCGCAACGGGCGCGTAGAGTCGTAGCCGTACAGAGGCTCGACGTTGAGCACTTTTAAAGCGGTGCTGATGTCGTTGACAGTCAAAGTCGTCCGCCGGGATGCTCGCATGAAGCGCAGGGCCTCGACGATGACCTGACCAATGCGGTACTCGACATCCTGGGTCAAGCAGCGTTGGGCGTCGTCGTTGAGGTTGGAGATTCCGACGGACTCGGCGACATCTCTGACATTGTCTGGATTCCAGAGCAGTTTGGGCGCGTCGGATGCCGCCATCGTATCGTTCGATTGGCGTGGTTCGACGACGGGTGATGGTGATGCGACAAGGCGCCAAAGTGGTGTCGAAGTGAAGTTGAACGCGAGGCTGAAAAGTTGGGGTAACCTCAGCCCGCGAGGAAAGAGCCGAGACTCTGACCATATAAGGTAAGGTCCCTAAAGGTACACGGACTGGGTGGGCCCCCTCACTGAGATTGGATCAGGAAGGAGCGCCCGGGTGAAGGAGATCAGTACACAATACTTCCCGTCTGGCGTTAGTGGTTTCCTTCAGTGGCCGCTGTCAGTACCTAGGACACATCAGATGAATCCCACCATCACAGTAGCATAATTCTTCTATGTAAAATATCACCCTAGAAAATCTCCTTTACTTCCAGGAAGTCCCATATCTGCATATGATGATACTTCCCGGATGGATTCACAGAAGTACAACAGAGTGGGAAGGAGTCAGGTCCCCCTAAGGAGCTAAATGCGAAGGATCGCCCGTAAACTTGAGAAACTGCCGTCGCTTGAATGGTTTCCATAGTTCTCCGCCTCGCTCTCGTTGATGTTGCATCGTGTTGTACTCATTTACGTTATTTCCTTTGAGCACTCTTTAACTCGGATTTTATTCTCAGGTAAGCCTGTATTGAAAGCTGCATAGTTGGTACGAATGGCTTTTCTGTATTATCCGGGCTTATTTCAGGCGAATACTATATTCCTGTCTTTCTTGGTTTGTGAAAGCACAGTATGTTCTCATTTATCATGTGGTCATTACAGTTCATTCCTCAGAACATACTGAGAGAAGTGTTGGGGTGAACTTCGGCTTTGGAAAACGACCTCTAATAACCTCCTAATTCTGCACTGCTTGACAAGTTGACAGCAAAAATCACGTTTTACCAGAGGTCAAGTCCTGGGGTATTTTAAACATACCCTAGTACATAAAACTGACAGAAATGCCCCTTAGGGGGAGATCCATCTAGACCGTTCGTTCACCGGGTGTTGTGCTCGTGTTATCGCTTCGACTTGCCGACCCAGGGTCAACCAGCTCGTCCAAGCTGTTGTTCTTGCCTCCGTCCTGCTCGACTTGTTCATGCAAGTGTAACCCCTCCAGACCCCAAATAGTCCACACCACACAGCCTAGGATGGCAAACTCCATCACAACAGTCATGAAGAGATACATTGTCGTGTCTCCGTTGACGGCGCTGAACCTCTTCTCCCCGGTGCTGACGTAGGCAATCGTGTAAGAAATACGGACAACCATGAAGGGAAAACAAGCACCGAACCCGGCCATGGAGCGCCTCTCGCTCGAGGGAATCATTTTCCACTTTTGTGCCAACAAAATGAAGAGAAGAACGCCCCAGAAGTACAGCGCAGCGAAGAGACCAACGCCAGCCTTCGTCAGCGAACCTGGGGCCATGGCGTTTTCCTTCTTTTTGCTGGCGAGGATGTAGTCGGCGATTGAGATGGCGAGGCCGGCCCAGCATATGATTTCGGGAATGTGAAAGTGCCATGGTGTTAGGACTCGGACGAAACGATTTCTGCAAATAACGTGTTAGTCGGAGCCGATTCAGCTTGGGGTTGGTTTACGGTTCGTGACTTACACTCTCTTCAGCAAATCTAGTAGCACGAATGTGAGCAGGACGAGACCGAGGGATTCGCAGACAAAGATTGTGGCCCAAACGCCCCTCGAGTCGTTAAACATTGTTCCGAGCTTGCAGCCTGCGCCGACGATGCGTATTGTTGAAATGAAGGAAATGCCGAACCAGCCCATTCTTTTTTGGAAACGGAACAGAATACCGAAGACGAGAAATACGGAAAAGACTATGACCTGGGCGACGGCCACGCCGTCGCGGAATCCGAAAGGGCGTTCTGCCATGGTTTGGTGTAAGCAAGGTAAAGAATTCTGGCTGTGAACTTCGTCTCGATGACTCGAGAAGAAAATTGAAGTAACTCGATCTTGATTTTTAAGACTTAGTCCTAAGTATGCAACTTTTAGAAAATCTCTGGTAAGACCGAGCATTCGTTTTTATGTTCTCTAGATCTGTTACATGCGATGCCTCTGAGGCCGCCTCCGCCAGTTCTTGGCTACCAGATCGGTCGGTCGTGGCGCCCTTGAATATCGGCCCCGGAGGCAGCTTAGACGGGACACGGTCCCACAGAATTAGCTTAAGCGAGTGCGAGTTGAGACCGAGAAGTTGAGGGAGCCGGCTGCCCGCTCGTTTACCCAATAAGAATCACTGTTGAGAGATACGTCTGTCTTAGGATGGCGCCTACTCCTCTAGAGTAAAGCTCCTCTGACAGGATCTGCGTTTTCATGAGCTGTACCTGGTATGGTGAACTTACCTACCAGCGCAGATCTTCACAAGCTGACAGACGGATCATGACCTTGAGCCACTTTGAAATTGAGGGCTGCAATCCACGGTAAGAACACCTGAAGTGAGCAACTATGCGGGTGTCAAATGAGCACATAAATTCAAGGAAGCTTCCTTGCTGAGGTCAAACTGGTCTATGCCATAAGAGCACCTGGATAGCGCGAATTCGGGCTTCCAGAAGCATCCATAACACCATGAGAATGCGATGCGATGGATGGCTAATGCGAAATGAAGAGAAAACCAGCCCAGCTTCCTTCGTCGTGAAAGTAAGTCATATGAGCATCTTCCCCACGATAACCCAAGAATGTCAACCTTAACTGACGGTCACCGTCAAGGTTCATCTGAGCTTTCTGCTGTACATTCTAATAAATAAGATGAATCTACGTCAGTCGTGAACAACAACATGTTGAAACTGGACTGTCGACTTGGAATCCCCTCGCAGCAACCTGATTAACAGAGGCACGATGCACACTGGCTGGGATACGGCGTGGCGGTGATCGGGAGGAGGGGGGTGCCTTCGAAATCTCACTGCCACCGCCTCCCACAGCCCCAAATTCCCCGATCCAAATCGCAGAAGGGCCCATTCAAAGCTCTACCCAATCCTCCGCCAAGGCGATAGTTGCCAGCCCAGTGCCGTGGCCTATATCAATAAGCTTGCTGAAGTTGTACGTTAACGGCGTCACCCAACTCTGAGCCTGGGCAGCTCAGCACTGGGTCCAAGGCCGCGCGTCGACCACCTTTCGTCGCATTCGCTTACAGGCAACATACCTCGATGAGATTCTCGACTGACCTTCTCCGGCCTCCGGCCTCGTAGACCCACATCCGCACCGGAGGGCCGAAAATCGGCTGAGATACGAGTAGGCTATTTACGAGCAATTTCAGCCGTCCGACTGGGCTTGAGACGATCTCCCTAGTGTCGCACGTTATGGAGAGGAAAGGTTCGTTATCTATGGACGTTTCCCCCCGCCTATCAGGTCTGGCGCTCATGGCTTTTGCCCCGCATTCCATCTAACCGCAGCTGCACGCAAGCAACCCCGAAATGAAGCTATCCGACGCCCCGCCACGCCCTGCCCTACCCACACACAACACCCAATCTTCACAAGCGTCTTATTGTGCCCAACATTTCAACAACTCAATGGTTTCGTGGTGTAGTTGGTTATCACGTCAGTCTAACACACTGAAGGTCTCCGGTTCAAGTCCGGGCGAAATCATCTTGGGCGAATGGTTTAGTGGTATAATACTCGCTTAGCATGTGAGTGGTCCAGGGTTCGATTCCCTGTTCGTCCAAATCTTTTGGCGCTGGGCCCACAAGACTGTTTGGCTAGTGCCTCTTGTCATGTTAGCTATCTGACAGGACTAGAAGGCCTTTCCCAGGTGTATGGAGGTAGATGCTCTGGACGCTGGCGTGACGAAGAGTCTTGCTCGGTGCTTTCCTCTTTTGCTCAGATCATCATTCAGAATTCTGGACTTGGCCAGACAGCCGACGAATGAAATTTAATTTGATGTGTCTTTTAACTACGAAATTTCGGGAATGTATGGGCACCCATTCCAAACCTGTTTCAGACCAAGGGGCTGCAGAAGGAACTGAATCAACGGGCCTCCAGGGCTATCAATCGTAGTCATTCGGGTTATACATGGCCAGTACTCAAGCCGCCCTAAAAGGAGACTACGCGAGAAACAGCATCTTGTCCAGCGTAGCTGATGCTGACCTAATTTCCTGTCGTTCATTATCGAGCAGCAGTTAACTGGCAGGCGTAATTGTTGTGTGTAATGATGAGCATGACGACTGAATGGTCTTGAAGAGAATCCCCATATCCAGCCAGAGTACAATCATGTTCCACCGAGTTAACCTTGCGAGCCTTGTTCATACCTCTGTTTGGGCATAAGCCAAGTCGCTCGATGTGAGTTGATTACCATACCGAATGTGGTGAAGCAGCCCGACATTTTCATGATGCGCGGCAAGTTCAATACCGGCGCCGGGTCTGCTGCTCCGCGTTCAATTACTTGTTGTTACCAGCACAGATCCAGCACGAAGTACTGTCTACATACCCATACTCGTATATTTCACATGGATTGAAAGTTGAAGAGACGTATGTAGATATGATATCAAAACTTGAGTAGCTGCGACAGAGCGTCATAGCAGCGAGTTTGACCGGTACGCCGATTTTATCACGATGTATGAAAGCCACAAAGCTCCATGTTAGTTAGTTCCGAAGAGATCGTGGGAGCTGCCATCAGGGAACACAACATTCCGCGCCCGAAGCTCGTCATCATGTCACAGTGTTTCCAGTTTGTCGACGAGGAGAGAGGTCCCATTGACCCTGCGAACCTGAACGGCAAGCAAAGATGGTCCACGCGTCAATCAAGTTGGCCTTTCTCGAAAGCATATACTCGACGCCGTGGACCGCAGCGTGGAACAGCTTGGCACCTACGTCGACGTTCTTCAAATTCATCGCATGGACCGTGATGCTCCTCCAGAAGATCATGAAGGCACTCAATCATGTAATTGAAGGTGGGAAAGTCCGGTATATCGGAGCTAGTTCGGTAAGTCTGCCGCAGTCTCACTGACACGCAGGAAGCTCTTCTCAACCGACCCACGCGAGCAGAAAGATTCCATTCTTCGGCTGCTGTTCCGTGGTTCTGAACGGCGTCGACAGGACGATTGTCGGAAGAGCGGAGGATCTTGCGACCAAGAAAGGTGTCTCGATGGCTCAGATTGCCCAGGCTTGGTTCATCTCCAAGGGATGTATGCCGGTTTGCTGGCTGGAGACAAGGGAGAGGATTGACCAAGCTGTAGGAGCTTCGAGGGTTGAGCTGAGTATAGACGAGGTGAAATACCTTGAGGAGATGTATGTTCCGAAGTTGCCGTTCCCTTTTTAAGAAGAGGCGAAGTTAGGCAAGAGAGGTCTCGCATCATGTCTCACAGATGTCAAGCATCGCGGTCGAGCGCGGAACTGCATAGAGCAAGTCAACGGTGACGCCTCTGGAGGGAAATAACCCACCATAATCACATACAATGGCCCACAATGCCGACGATGTTTCGCGGCAAAGTATTCATGTTGGTCAAGAAATTCGTTCAGCACGCCCAGACGAACTTTGGCGCTATCCCTAGCGCGCCACCGAGATGGTGACGCCCTTCTCCAAACGCAGCCATCAATTCGTCCGCTTAAGCATGCCGCTATCTTAGGCGATAGCAGTCTGGCATTCTGGCCGCAATGAATTCTGAGCTGCGTTCGGTCGGGGTCTGACGCCATGGCGCCGATCCGCGCGCAACCTTTCTTGAAAAAATGGTACCCAGCGTGTCGCGGTTGTCTCTTAGCCCTGCGATGTCCTCACATGTTGCGTTGCACAGCGCGATTTCGCTGTCATCTCTCCCATCGGCGACCAATCTATCGAACACAACACTGGAAGCTTGCATAGTAAGAGGCATTGATGGACAGTTCAAGCGCCCCGAGCGGGGCCGAAAGCCGGAGCAGCCCGGCTCAAAGGCCGGCCGACGGCGACGGTCACGTTGAAGGCGAGTCGGCTGTGATCGGCGACGATAGGTCCAGTTTGGCGGCGACCCTCGTTAATCAGGACGAGGAAGAGGAGCCCACGACCACATCCTCAGTCGAGCTCAGCATCGACACGGATGACAGTGACGCCGACTCAGCTTTAGGTATCGACGGTGGAAGAACATCATCCTCGGCTTCAGTGGACTCGAGCGTATACAGATTCGTCGAAGAGTTTGGACGGACTTACCATAGATACAAGGAAGGAAGTAAGTCGCCCTAGAGCTTGGCATCGATAATGGATCTTTAGACTGATAAAATGACAGAGTACTTTCTTCCTAATGATGAGGTATGAAACTCCGCCTCTTGAGTAATCTGCAGAGCGCCCGCGATATCTGACTCGGTACGTCAATAGCAAGAACAAGGTCGTTTAGACTTACAGCACGCCATTGCTCTCCGCATTCTCGATGGCAAGCTCGGATTAGCGCCCGTCGGCAAACCTCACCGCGTGCTGGACATCGGCACAGGAACGGGGATTTGGGCGATCGAGTTCGCGGACCAGAATCCCGAGTCGGAGGTGCTCGGTAGCGATTTGAGCCCCATCCAACCCGAGTACGTCCCGGGGAACTGCCGCTTCGAGATCGACGACGCCGAAGATGAGTGGATATACGGGCATAAGTTCGACTACATCCATGCACGCTACATGTGCACCTCCATCTTCGACTTCCCGAAGCTGTTTTGCCAGATCTACGATAATTTGAATCCGGGAGGGTGGGTCGAGTTCCAAGAGACAGTCATCGATTTTAGGGCTGTCGACAGCTCCCTTGAGGGCACTTCTCTGCGGCGCTGGAACGATCATCTGCTGGAGGGGATCCGTCGAGCTGGGCGCGACGCCCTGTCGCCGTTTGGATTCGCGACGAAAATGACCGAGGCGGGATTCCAGAATGTCCAGGAAAAGAAGTACGCGGTGCCGTCAACCCCATGGGCTAGAGGCCGGAACCAGAAGATCCTAGGGGCGATGCAAATGACGAACAACCTTGAGGGGGTCCAGGGCATCACGATGAAGATCTTCACCCAGGTGCTAGGCTGGACTCGCGAGGACGCCGAGTTGCTGCTGGTCGACGTCAGGAGAGATATGGCGGATAGGAATATCCACGCCTATCTGACGATGTAAGTCCCAACCTTGATGACTTCTCGCGAGACGTGCGCTGACTATTCCAAGCATGGCGGTATGGGGCCAAAAGCCTTACAACGCGGAAGGGACACAGGCTATAGCTGATACATGAACCATCGTCAACGGCGAGGCCGAAGAAGCGTTCGACGCCTACCATTTTGCAAGTCAAGGCCTCGTGAGACAACGTTGTCGCATCTTGTTTGGTGTTGAACTCCGCTAGTCCGCGGCGTACCTCGGTCTCGGGCTAAAGATCCCGTTATAATAGCCGTCGCTCAAGATTTTCTGATAGGGAAATATTTGCAAGGCACGATTCATGGGCAGCTCTTCGAGATGACACGGGGTGTTCAAAGAGTGATATCTTCGAGCAAAGCACCGCGTGAGGCGCGCAATACACGGCAGCCAGCCGTTGCATAAACGAGCGTGCCGGAAAGGGGCAGCTTTGCCGGGCCGGGGGAGGGGGGGGGGGTGTCTCGGGCTCGTTTTCGAAGAATTTCCAGGACGTGATCGTCGGCGTTATGACGAGCAGCCCCATCGGCTTTAAACTTGCATTTCCGTCATGTTTCCTCCTTTATGGACTTCCCCTCCGAAACCCCACTCGCTCTCGCCGCTCCATCTACTCGGCGTCCCCCTCCCGCCCCCCGGTCCCTGGCCTCCGGCTGCTGGTTCTGGCAAGACGTGGCACTGTGGCAGGGCATGGAAGCAAAGAGTTTCATCGTCCGCATGCTTTGTCAACAGCTTGTGTGGAGTTTTCGCCTCGACCAGTGAAGAGAACTCAGAGAATCTGCAGTTCGTGTTCTCCAATGAATCGGTGGGGTCGCTGAGGCACCAAATGAGAGATGAACGAGTCAAACCCAACAACCGACACATGTCAGTGCCGCCTAGAGGCCCTAGACAGCGGTAAGACACCAAGCGGAAAGGGGAAATCACATCCGGGTGACGTCAAGCTGACCAATTGGCGTGGTGAAGCTCCCATGCCCCTCTTACCAACACCTTACGAGCTTCCTACCTCACTTGCTTGATGGTGGGGTACGCTGGAGAGGGCGGAATTCCACCGTGATGGCCAGACCACCGTCAGTCGTGATGGGAATGTAGCTTACGGGGGTGGGGGAATACGACTACAAAAGAGCTGGACACCCCGCGATGGAAGGGAGAGAGCTGCAGCCAAGAAACTCAGCAGTCCCTACTTCCCCACGATTTGATACCCTTTTCATTGTCCTTGACATTTATTCAAGCAACAATAACAACATCATCCCAATACCCAACACAAACATCATCACAATGGCTCCCAAGAAGGTCCTCGTCGTCCTCACCTCTTGCGACAAGACCAAGACCGGAAAGCCCATCGGCTGGTACCTTGTAAGATCAACCGACCACGTAAGCAAAGTTGCCCACAGCCAATTCTGACACTCAACTGCTAGCCCGAGCTTGCCCACCCCTACGATGTCCTCAAGGAGGCCGGTGTCGAGATGACCTTCGCTTCCCCCAAGGGCGGCGCCGCCCCCCTTGACGCGGCCTCCGTCGAGATGTTCAAGAACGACCCCTCCTCCAAGAACTTCCTCGACAACCACAAGAGTATCTGGGAGAACACCGAGCCCCTCTCCAAGTTCGTCGGCCGCGCCTCCGAGTTCGATGCCATTTTCTACCCCGGCGGCCACGGCCCCATGTTCGATCTCGCCTTCGACGACGAGTCCCTGAAGCTCATTGCCGACTTCGCCTCCCAGAACAAGCCCGTCGCTGCCGTCTGCCACGGCCCTGGAGCCATCGTCAACGCAAAGACTCACGACGGCGAGTACCTCGTCAAGGGCAAGAGCGTTACTGGCTTCTCCAACACCGAGGAGGACCAGGCTGGCTTCACCGCCGACATGAACTTCCTGCTCGAGAGCCGCCTGAAGGAGGTTGGCGGCAACTACGTCACTGCCGACGCCCCTTGGGGCGAGAAGGTCGTCACTGATGGCATTGTTATCACCGGCCAGAACCCTGCCTCTGCCCACGGTGTCGGCAAGGCCATCGTTAAGGCCCTTGGTCTGTAGAGGGTAGATGTATGATACGATGATGAACTCTTAGCGATGGATACATAATAATACCAAATCAAAGCGTTGCCAAACATTTTACTCAGTATGGTCTATCAGTGTGAATCGGTCTAATGGAAATAGGTGCGCTGATTGCCCAGCACCTTTCCGCAATCCTTCTCGAAGGGCTTTAAGTCTCAAAACCCACCGAACTCATTCAAATCTCCTCAATCTCCAACTCCTCAACATCAAAGTGCCGTCGTCGAATTCTCCAGTGCTCCATATCGGAGGAGATGCACACACCATCTCGGAACATCTCCATAGCCTCCTCTGTGTCCATAACCTTGAACGTCATCCGTACCATTTCTCCCATATATTGTGTATCCAATAGTCGACACTCCAGGGTGATGCGGTCGTCATGGATTTCGCGTTGAAGACCCATGTTCTCAACATGACGTCTCGAGATACGGGGCTCGCATATGTCAATGTCCGCGGACAGGTACACTGAATCTCTGGTGCCGTGGACTGATACGGGTGAGCTCGGCAGGAAAATCTGCATTCTGAAGAAGTCTTTCGAAACAGCATCCGCCCAGTGAGCGAGGAAACAGTCCAAGATGAAGTACTTGCACTTTTCCAACTCCTCCTTATCGTTGCCCATGTCCAGAAAATAGTCCATAATTTCGGTCCAGCTGCTAAGAGGCTGGCGGGCCCTGACACACGCCATCGTGAGGTCGACCAGCCTTTCCTTGTAGTCGACCAAACGCAAGCCACCGCCACGGAGCGTTATGTCTCCCCGCCGCATCGGTCCTGCCTGGGTGTTACCCCAGTACTTGCAGTAGTATCTCAGGTACTCATCGAGGATCTGACCCTTGTGTCTTTCGAGAAATTCCGGGTAGGTAAAGTCGCCGAGCTGTGGAATGGCGTCGTCCCAGTCTCTGGGCATCTTTCGAACTTCTGCCTGGAGAACAGCTTCGCCGATCAGATGGGAGATTCGAGACATGATGAAAGAAGTCCTCTCCCGACCACCCAGGGGTGAACCGGCAACTGGCATGTTCGAGGGACGTCTTGCGGGGCTTGGTAGAGGACCTTTGGTGTGATGGATTATAAGGGGCTTCTCGCAGACGATGGCCTTCTGGGGTGTATAGCTTGTCCGTCATGCTGCTGAGGCTGAGCGAACAACGTAAACACAGTCGAGTTTAAGTATATTCCGCGTCGGTATAATTCACTGTCCAGGCCTGATATTTATCACTTTAAATCTCAAAACTTCACTATTGCAGGCAAAGATTGCGATGAGGGGATAAATACATGGAGGTTGCTGTCATGATGTGAATTTAACCGGGGACTCAGCAAATGCCGTTTGTAACCTTATACTATCGTGGAGATTCGCTAACAAGTACCTACTGTGCCTAACCAAAAGCTTTCAACTCCGGTTAGTTCATATTAATCGGGATTCCGGTTTTCTCGCCGTCGCACCCAGAGATGCCTTGGACTCACGAACCAATAAGAAACTCGCAGGGATATAGTAGCTGTGAACTGCATAGCACAGGAAGCCTTTCGAGTTTGTTGAACCCAATTACCGACTCCAAGACGTTTTTCCTAAGTTTCACAATTCTTCACGCGCCTGGATTTGTGAGGCTTGTCGGCATCAAATTGGTCAACGCTCAAAATACTAGTGGTACGGCAAGGAAAAACGGAAACGATTTCAACTTGAGTGTCATATGGAGGAACCCAGTTGGAAATCGACTTCACTAGCATCTCTTCAAGCAACCCAGAGTACCTGCCCGCCGGTGGCTTCTATTTGATCCCTAACTTATTAGTCTCTAGGATAGCTGTTGATTACTACTAGCGAACCGGCTAAATACGCTAAGGCCTGGGGTGAGAATAACTGAGCGACGCACGCACTGTGGGCGCCTAGCTGCGGTGAGACATGCCGGGACTTGCGGTGTGCTGCGGCAGAATAATGGGTCCAGCGGAGCCGGAGGTCGGACAGCTGCTCCGGCAAAGTCGGAGACCTCAGCCGGGCTCTAGCCCGTGACAATTTGATTTCTACAAGTCTTATGAAGCATGCGGAATTTAATTCAGTAATGAGATTAGATAACCTTTTCAATGGGAGGCATGACTTCTATTAATCACTCAACTCTAGAATCTCCCACATTCTTTCTACAAAGCTATTGTCTTTACTTGATTCATTAGGTTATTGCAGATGTCTTTAGATAATGTCGTATAGTGCTTTGAAAATTGCCAACATGCAAGCAATTCAGCCAGGGAGTGGTTCCAGATTACTGAGACGTCTCTTTTCGTACTTCCCTCAGGCAGGCAGTTGTTTTGCTGTAGCAAAACCAGGACGCAAGTGCTGTAGCTGAACTCGTGGTGGTTGAGATTTCTTGTGTTCAGGTGCTTCGGGAATCCGCACAGATAACTCAATATTAATAACTTATCAGAGAGAACTGTATTGTCGGTCGCCTCGACGCTTTGAAACACCCTCACGATGTCTTCGAGCGTGAGCGGCTGCAGCCATGGTGGGGTGACAGAGTGTGCCGAAAACTTTGTCGATAAAAGTTGATCGAAGTGGCTGATGATGCTGTCTATTACTTGGGAGGTTGATCGTTTGACGCACTGCTCTTCACCGAGGGTCTGGATTTTGCAGATCTCATGGAACCTCTTCTTAATGTGATAGAGGCCTGTGCAGCTGATTTCGAATTCCGCTGGCTGAATTTGGATGGCATCAGGAAAGAACAGCCCGGACTCGCAAGGGAGGAGAAGGCGCATGTGAGGAGCAGATAGGCGTTCCATGAGGACCCATGCCCGAGTGAACCATTTGTCCTGCGCGATAGTAGCAAAGAGACGCAGAGACTTTGCTGTCGGTCTAGTCGATGCAATCCTGATCTACCCAGATAAAACGGCAGTTGTTGGCTTTGGCGAATCGAACAGCCCTGAATAAAACAGCTTCCTGTGTCCGCGCCTTGCGCACCGAGTCTACCACAGCAATTGAATATGTGGACACAGCCTCAGAATTAGTGATTGGGTCGAATCTTTGCCACGTATACGAGACGGCGATGTAATTCGTCTCCCCAACATGCTTGCCTCTTTCCGTGAGTCTAAGGAGCAAATCCGGGGTGTCATCATCGAATGTCAGGAACCGGAGATCGAGAGCCTCGTCTGGGCTCGGGGTGGTCAAGACTGAGAGGTGGCAGATCGCTTTGGCGCTCGCAAGCATTGATTCTGGTGTCTCGTGAATTTCTTGAAATGTAAGACAAGCATCTCTCTGCATATTAGCTATTGTTGGAGCAGGTCGGGCTCCAAGAGCTCAACTTCAAGGGTTGCCACGGATGGCAAAGATGTCCATTTATGCGGCATTTCGTACGTGTGCCAGTAGATATACAAGGCAGCAGCATTGCAAAGAGGGGTAAGGAGGCTGGGAAGATGTTGCTTTTGCGGACTTTTCGGCAGTCAACAGGCTGGAATTCCTACAATATCGGATTAGCTGTACACATCAGGAGAGACAGGCTTGCATGGGCTCCGCCTTTCAATTTGAGGACTGATAAAAGACTCTGAGCAGGGGTGTTGGTATGCCTAAACCAGTAGCTAAGCCCGGCTACGCGCTCCGGGCGGTCTTTATCGGTCGAGGAGTGGCTTCTCACCCAGGTAAAGGGCACCAGACGATGTTACCTCTGCCATGCAGAGGTAGACACCGAGCTCCATCCGCACAGCACCAATTAGAATAAGTTGGCAAATAGATAACAGGCATGGGTTAATTAGGGAATTCCCCCTCCAAAACACCCTCAGCGCTGTTGGGTCAGCGCATATAGCCTCACTTAGCTGGCAGTTCTCAGCCTCTCTTGTAAACGCGCCAGAGACAACAGTTGAAAGACCAACTGACCGCACCACAATGCCTCAGATTACTTTCAAGGCTCCAGAACTACCTCAATGGGCCACCGCCCTGGCTGGAATCCTCCCGCTGGCCACACTCATCGAATTTGTTGACGTTCATACACGCCTTCACGTATATGAGCTGCGAGGCGGTGCAGTGCCCCTATGGAATTGGCCCATTACTCCATCTGGAGCCCGTGTTCTTCATGAAGACGACGACTTGACGGGAGCGAAACAAGGCCGGCCGTCTTCCAAAGATCCGAAGGCATCTCCCAGCCTGGCCCTGAAGCAAGAAATGCCAAACTTTCTAGGCACGCCGTGGAGGAGGGTACCGCGTTACTTGGCCGTGACAATCACAGGATGGATTCTTTGGTTAGGCCTGGTCACAATTGGATTCTGCGGAGGACTCTATATTTCAGGTGCCTACCTTCTCCTTGTGCCCTTGACCAGTAACTTCGTCGGCTTCGCCCATGGAACCACAGCACGGAAACCCCTGGAACCCAGCGTCAAAGACTATCCCCGACTTATTATCGCCCCTGGAAGTGAGAACCCACACTTTTGGTTCGCTTTCCGGGGCCCGTCGACGCTAGTAAATGGGCTACTTGTCACGTGACGTGGAGTGGGTCACCCACCAGGGTAGACCTTCTCCCTTGGCGACCCCTGCCTATATAATTAGTCTCTCTCGATATATCATACCTAGCTTCATACTCATAGAGAGACGTTTATTTACCTACTTCAGGTAGTTTCATCTTTATCTATTATTTTATTATAGAGCCTAGCTCTTTATATAGTAGCACGACCTCCCCTTCGTTTTCTACTTCAATCGAATTTCTTCTTAGCAAATCCCCTATTATAGCCGTTTTATAATATAAGGAATCCAACCTTAAACGTAATCACGAAGTCTAAGACCTTAGTTTTTTATTACGGTCAGCTATCCGATAGTAGGGTCTGCTAACAGAAGCTGGGGATTGACACGTAGTAATAGTATACTAGGGTCGTGGTCTGGGTCGTAGGTCATAGGCTTATATCATAGATTAGTAGTTAGAGGCTAAGGTAATTAATCTTAGACTTAATAAGTATTTATTATAAAGGTAAGCTAAAAGTATCTTAGAGATATTTGTAAGTTAACTGCTAAAGAGCTATAGAAGTCTAACTATAAGCTAGGCTTAGGTTATACTATATATAAGTCCGAATAGTACCCTTTATCTTATTACTAATTCCTACCTAGGTACTAGTAAGCGCTTAGTAATTATTAGTAAGCGCTTAGTAATCTATACTAATCGCTCAGTTCTTATCTTATTATTACGTGACTTATACTATAGTTCTTCTATTTCTAAGCGAATCCCTATTATTCCCATGATCCTGCAGCATAAATGTCCTATCTTAGCCGCCCGACGTCCGAGTGGGTCGGTCAACTGTTATCCTTGTTTACGGGTCGTAACATTTTTACCCTATTAATAATAGTAATAATAACCACCTTTAAATAGGATTATTAAGTCCTAGGTACCTAACGAGCAAAATGTATATATATTAATATAAATACCTACGCTCCTATTTCCCCTTTTACCTAGTCGCTCTAGCTAAGATATATCTAGTATCTCTACTACTTAAGGAGATTTAACCTTAAGTCTATATATTATAAATAAGATATCTAATAATCTCTATATTATATATTAATAAGATAGTCTATTAATAAGGGATAGATTGACTAAGGAACGCTTAAGGTTAATTTATATCTAAGGCTACTATTATAGTAGTAGCTATTACTATAGCAACTACTAAACTAAACCCCGCTATAGAAGATCTTGTAATATTAATAACCTTACTACCTAATATACCTATAATATCTATAGTACCTGTCGCTTTAGTATTATTAGTATTAATAGTCGCTACTACTTTATAAAATACAACTTCTATTTTAGCCTCTACCTATTTAAATATAACTTTTATGCTAGATTATATACTAACTCCTAAACTAGTAATTATAACCCCCCATTAACCTCTATTAGTAGCTATGCCCTCTTATTAGTTATTAGATTTAGACCCTTATAGCCTATTCTTATAAAATTAGAACCTAGCTAGTTAGTAGTCTAGAAGGGAAACTATACTTAAACTAACTAAATAAGTACCTCTAATAATTATAAGGGAAGGGTAGTTATTAGTTAATAGCACTTAAGCCTCTTTTAAACCTTTTCAATAGGTGCGCTATCTTTGTAAGAGGACCTAATTACTACCTGCTTAATTAGCCCTATTAACTATGTAAGTCGCCCCCTTATCTTCTCTCTTTTAACCTCTCTTCTAACCTCTTATCTAACCTTAACCTCCTCCTCGTATATAACCTTAAATAATATTACTAATATCTCCTCTACTAGTTATATAAGATAAAGCTATTAAGGAGCCTTTTACTTCTATTATAAGAGCCTATTTAGACGATATTAGTTTGCTACTATTAGATTTATTACCCTTATTACTTTTAAATATCCCCTTAAGTATCTAATAATAACTAAGAGGTTTATTAGACTTAATATAACTTTTAATATAGTCAGTTATTATTCTAGAATTACTTTCCTTAATATCTAACTCCCCCTTGCTACTATCTATAGATTCAATACCTATTACTACCTTATAATTACCTCTCTTATTACCTAGAGAGCTTCTTAACTTCTTAAACTTATATATTAGATATATAGCCAATATTACTATCTAACTAATAATAATAAGCGGATTCCTATAAGGCGCTATATTAGGCTCAAGACCTAGCCCTCGAGCTCTAGATAAGCCTACTTAACTAAGGAGCAGCCTAGCTATATATAACTCTTAGCTAGCTACTAGCCTAGCATTTCCTATTACTAGATAATAATTCTTACTAAATACTAGTATTCTCTATATTTTAATAGACCTATAGGATAAGGAATAGTACTTATAATAGAAATAGTATATTACTAATAAGTAGGTTAATATAGCTATTAGTACTTTATATAATCTATCTCCTACTTAATAAGAGAGTATTAAGGATCTAGCTTAATATAATCTTAATAATAGCTCCTTTATAATCCTTACTCCCTATTCTAATAAGCTATTATAAGTAGTTAATTATATTATAAGAGGCCTAGAAGTAGCTAAAGAAGATTCTAAGCTAGGAGTATCTCCTCTAAAACGCTATAAGGGTAAGGAGAGAGCTAACCTTTAGCTATTATTATCTTATATATAGTAACTAGCTAATTCTAAGCCTTAAGGATATTAGTAGCCTGCTAAATCTAGTATACCTTAGGGATAGCTTCCTATACCTTACTAGCCTAGTCTTATATAAGTAAGACCCTTCCTAGTTAATATATATCCTATTTCCTTTCTATAGTTTTTTCCTTAGGTATCCTTCCCTATATTAGCCTACTTTCAACCTATCCCTATTTAATTAAACGCTCCCTCTTACCATCTATCTACTCTCTAATAATTAGAGCAACTAATTAATTACTATAATAATAGATATCCTTCTTTCTCTTATATTTAAGAAGATAATCCTTTTAGCTATAGTTATAACTAGTAATAGTTATATTTATATAACTCCTATTTCAATAAGGAGAAGTTAAAGCTAGAGATCTTTATATATAATAGCTTAAAGATACTTATATTCTTATATATTAATAAGATTAAATACCTTATAAACTTATATAGATCTAAAACTATTACTTACGCTATTGGTTATAATATCTTATTAAAAGAAATAGATAATAATAAGTAATTTAATTTACTCCCTTATTATTAATACCTTAAAATAACCTCTAATCTAGACCTATAGAAGACCCTACTCTTAGAATACTTCTAGAAGGATTATAAAGCTATACTTATTAAAGCTAATCAATTTAAGTGTATATTTATAAGTAAGGATATATTACTATTATAGATATATATTAATAAAAAGGTTTAGCTATATAGTAAGATAGGTAAATATAATAAGGATAGTTAATATTAACGCCGTATATTAGGAATAGACCTAGACCTAGGTACCCTTGTCTACCTAAGTAGTTATAATACTCTTTAGGACCTTAAGTTATAGATTACTACTAAGGAATATACTATATAAGTAAGTTAAAAGCATAACTACGACCTGTAGGAATAGATCTAGAAGTAGTTAGATATTATAGATAATTATAAGCGTTATAACTATAATAATTAACCCTAAGAGGATTATAACTACTATAACTAATACTATAATAACTACTACTAGGACTACTATTAAGATTAATATTAAGACTAATCCTAGATATAACCGCGGACCTCGCAACTAATAATATAACAACTTCTATCCTTATTATAGAGATAATCAAGAACCTTATTCTAGAAACTCATAGGGATAATATAACAAGTCCTATAATTTATAGAACTATGATAACTAGGATAAGCCTCCTAAGAATAAACCTAATCTACTAATAGATAGATAGGCCTTAGACCCTACTTATAATAACTAATAGAGCGATAATCGCTAACTATGCGATTATAATACTAACTATCCTACCCGCTGTAGATATTAACCTCATAGTAATTAATTCCTATATCCTGTAAACGCCTATATTAATATAAGATATCCTCGCGAGTAGTTAATATCTAAATCTCTATTACTTCATAGGAGCCCTTATTAGGAGGATAACTACGACTCTTATAATTCCTTATCTAATTTAGAGTCTTTAAACTCCCTTAGCAACTACACTTAGACTATACGTCTAATAATTACATATAAAAGAGGTTTCTCAACTGAAGATTCAAATAACAGTTAATAGGTAACTGCTGATATATTACCTTTAGGCTAGTAAAGGTTAAGCCTACTGCCGAAAGACTACCTTTAGGCTAGTAAAGGTTAAGCCTACTGCCGAAAGATTACCTTTAGGCTAGTAAAGGTTAAGCCTACTACCGAAAGATTACCTTCAGGCTAGTAAAGGCTATTATAAATAGTTAACTAAGCCTAAGATATGTTAGTTACCTACCTCATAACTATATATATAGTCACTTTTCCCTACCTAGAGAGATAGATCATCATCATAATCATTATTATTTACTATAATACAATCTATTTATCTCATCAACGTCGTCTACCTGCACTCCTTCGTTCTAAGTGGTTATGAGCCCAGCCACTTAGAAGACTGCAACTATCAACTCTGCAACGATCAACTCTGCAACGATCCAACTCTTTCTACTACTTCAGATTTATCTGAATTGGCCTATCCTTTTTCCTTTCTCTGCAAAGAGATTAGGAACTGCTTTATAATAGAGTAATATACTCTATATAGTTAAGAATCTCTTCTCAACTAGTTAGACTACTTAGTCTAAATAACTTCTTTTCAACTATAGAGAAGCATATCCCTCGTTTATCTAGCAGTCTTAACTACCAAGTATAGGCAACTCGTTTTGAGGCTCTACTTATTAGTAAGGATATAAAAGCTAGTTTAACGGAAGAGCCTAGGACTGCACCCCAAAAGGAAGCAGATCTTAAGGTCTTAGCATATATGAAGCTTCTATGTGAAGATTCACTATTAAGAGTTATAAAAGACTCTCTTATAGGCGTTATAGCTTAGGTTAAACTAAAGGATCTCTATAAGCCTATAGGTTTTACCTCAGAATACTTAACCTGCAAAGAGTTCTTCAATATAACTCTAGAAGACTTTCCTTCTATAGAGGAATATCTTAATAAAGTTAAAGAGCTTATAGATACTCTTGCCCTTAAGACTATGGCTTTACCTAAGCTAGTTATAATAGCCTGGGTTTTGAATAGTCTGGATAATAAGTATAAAGGTTTTATAACTAACGTTACTCAAGCTCTAAGAAACGACTCAGAGTCTTTCACATTTAAGTCTCTTTTTACTAATCTTATTGATGAAGCAAAGAGAAAAGTCTCTTCAACTGTCTTATATACTAAGGATAAGACTAATAAGTCTAATAAGAAACCTTGGAAAAAGACTAAGGGACTCTTTTGTACTCACTGCAAATTAAAGAACTATAAGGTTAAAGACTATTTCTTCTTAAATCCTAATAAGGCTCCTTCTCATTGGAAACTTAAGGATAAAGGAAGGATTATAAAGTCTAGACCTAATAAATCTAAGAAGGCTCTATATAAAGCCCAAAAAGCCTTAATAGCTAAGAAAGCTATTACTGAAGAAGATTCTTCAGATAGGAATATAGAAGAAGTTAATACAACTCAAGAAGTTAATACGACTCTTCTAGACTCTATAGCTATAGATATTCCTATTGAGGAAGAAGAAGAAGAAAGAGTAGAATAGGAAAACGTAGGTTTATCCCTAAGTCATAAAAATAATAATAGTATAACTAATAGTAACCTTCTAGGTGATATAATTATAGATACTATTAGGAAAACTAGATATATAAATAAATCTAAATCTGACTTCTACTTAGATACTAGTGCTTCTATTTATATAATAATAATAATAATAAAACCAAGCTAATAGTAGAATTACCCACTATACCTAAAGAGAAGCAAGAACTATATAAATGGGTAGCAGATAAAGAAAGAGCTCTTATAACTATAAAAGACTGCCCAGTTCTATCAAATATATCCGCTATAAATAAAAATAAAACTAAAGCTTCCTATATTCTATCTATTAATACTCTATTAGATCCTTCTAT